>PVIA01011123.1:0-46872 GCA_004024845.1 Tonatia bakeri
TTGCCAGATTGGGGAAGTTCTCCTTCATTACATATTCAAATACATGTTCCATTTCTTGCTCTTCCTCTTCCCCTTCTGGTACCCCTATATTTCGGATGTTGGAACATTTAAAGATGTCCTGGAGGTCCCTAAGCTTCTCCTCATTTTTTTGAATTCTTGTTTCTTCATTCTCTGTTTGGTTGTTCCTTTCTTCCTTCTGATCCACTCCATTGATTTGAGTCCCAGTTTACTTCCCTTCACTATTGGTTCCCTGTGTGTTTTCCTTCATTTCTCTTATCGTAGCCTGCATTTGTTTATCTAATTTCTGACCAAAGTCAACCAATTCTGTGAGCATCCTGATTACCAGTGCTTTGAACTGTGCATCTGATAAATTGGCTATCTCTTGGTCACTTAAAAAAATTGGTTCTGGGGCTTTCAATTCTGTTTGAGCCATCTTTTTTATTCTTTATTTTCCTTTGGTCTGGTTGCAGGTGTTACGTAAGGGCGGGGGAGCCTTAGGTGTTCACCAGAGCAGGGCCTCCCAGTCGCTGGGTTGTGACTTGTATGTAGGGGCGGGGTCTGAGAGGGAGCAATGGCACCTGCTCCACTCTCTCTAGGACTCTAGTCCACCCTGCTGCCTCTCACAAGCAAACTGGGCACCCCTGGTGCTGGCTTCCGGGCGGGTGGGCCTGTGCACTTTCTCGGACTCTGTGGGCTTCCCCAAGGAGCCTCCTGCGAGGCTGAGAGAATCTCCTGGCCTCAACCCCCACAGGTGTTTTCAGTCGGTACTCTCAGGCTTTGTTTCCCAGTGCTGGGGCCCTGGGTAGTGCGGTCTGTGTTGCTGCCCGTTTTTGCTTAGTTTGCGCACAAACGTGTAGCTGCCAATGTGTAGCTGCTGTGAACGTGTAGCTGTGGCCAGCCAGCTGCCTTGCACACCTCACTGGGTCTGCTCTTTGCCTCCCACACCCAGGGTCTGCCACTGGGTCCGTCAACCGCCCCTGCACTTCTGGGGCTCGCCAACTGCCGTCTGCGCCCTGCGCGCCCACCAGGTACAGCTCCTTCCTGCCGGGACCTCTCACCCCTCTCCGTAGGTCTCCGACTCCACCCCTCCTTACTAGTCTTGATGTATGGTAGTCAGACTTCCATTCAGTTCATTTCCCTCTGTTCTGGTTGTTTCTTGTTTCTCAATTTTTGTTGTCCTTACCTTTGGTTGCGTGAGGAGGCACACTGCGACTACCTATGCCTCTATCTTGGCTAGAAGTCTGAATATTTGACATTTAGTGAAACTGAAACAGTAAGAAAAACTCATTAGAAACAAGGTCTCTGGACCAGATGGCTTCACAGGTGAATTTTACCAAACATTCCAGGAAGAACTAATAACTCTCCTTCTTAAATTATATCAAAAATTTCAAGAGGAGTGCAGCCTCCCAAGCTTATTTTATGAGGCCAGCATTACCCTAATTCCAAAACCAGGTAAAGACAATACGAAAAATATATATATAATTATAGGCTAATATCCCTGTTGAATACAGACACTAAAATGCTCAACAAAATAGTGGCAAACCAAATACGGCAATGCATTCAAAAGATCATAATCATGATCAATTGGGATTTATGTAGGGAATGCAAGGTTGATACAACATTTGCAAATCAAAAAATGTGATTCACCACATAAACAAAATGAAGGAGAAAAGCCACATGATCATATAAATAGATGCAGTAAAACATTTGATAAAATCCAGCACCCATTTATGATAAAAATTCTCAGTAAAGTGGGAAGAAAGGAAACAACCTAAACATAATAAAGACCATATATGACAAACCCACTGCTAAAATTATACTCGACAGGCAAAAACTATGTGCTTCCCTTAAGACTGGGGATGTCTGCTTTTGCCTCTTTTATTCAACATAGTACTGGAAGTCCTAGCCACAGCAATCAGACAAGATGGAAAGGAAGAAGTAAAACTGTCATAATTTGCAGATGACATGATACTGTGTACACAGAACCCAAAGATCTACCAAGAAACTACTAGAACTGATAGATGAATTCAGCAAATAGCAGGATACAAAATTAACATTTAGAAATCAGTTGCATTTTTCTATGCCAATAATGAACTAACAGAAAGGGAAATTAAGAAAATATCCCATTCACAGTTGTTTCAAAAAGGATAAGACATCTAGGAATAAACTTAACTAAGGATTCAAAAGATCTGTACTCAGAAAATTATATGACACTTAAGAAATAAATTGAAGAAGATACAGATAAGTGGAAGCATATACCATGTTCATGGATAGGAAGAATTAACATCATTAATATGTCAGTGCTCCCCCAAATAATCTATAGATTCAGTGTAATTCCTATCAAGATTCCAATGATGTATTTCACAAAACTAGAACAAATATTTCAAAAATTTATATTGAACCACAAAAGGCCCCACATAGCAATACCAATTTTAAGAAAGAACAAAGTTGGAGGAATCACCCTACCTAATACTTGCTATAGGGCCATAGTAATCAAAACAGCATGGTACTGACATCAAACAGGACAGATTGATCAGTGTAACAGAAAACAGCCCAGGAAAAAACCCACACATTTATAGTCATTAATATTTGGCAGAGGAAGCAAACATATACAACAGGATAAAATAGTTCATTCAATAAATGGTGTTGGGAAAATTGAACAGATATGTGCAGAAAAATGAAACTAGACCACCTTCTTAAGCCACACACAAGAATTTAAAATGTATTAAAGACTTAAGTTTTAGACAGAAAAGCATAAAAATCCTAGAAGAAAACAGATTTCATCTGTAGACACTTACCCTGGTTTCTGGCAAAGGGGGCAGGGCAGAGTGGACTTGAGATGCTGGAGGAGAGTCTGGGGTTGGTGGTTTTGCGGGGAGAACTGAGAGTGCAGCTGCCAGGATCCCTGTGCTGAGTCATTCCCCATACTGCAGGAACCATCTTGCTCAGGCAGAGCAGTACCCTCCAGGTGACATCAGCCTGAGAGTAAGAATAGAATTGTCCAATGGAATTATTCTGCCACATCCTGTGGTGCTTAAACCTGATTCCTGATTGCATATTGACTAGATTAACAATGAAAGGAGACAGCCACAAACTGTGGATTGCTGTAGCCTCAAACATGCTTCCTCCAGCCAGACTGGGACACCATCTGATATCACCAAAGGCAGAAAAAAAAACAAAACAGTGAGATGAACTCCACCATGGTCTTCTTCAAGATTTGCATTATTTTCTCTTCTACATAGCTTTTTAAAATTCATTTCTTACCCTTCAAGTTGATACATATTAAGTCACTAGTTTTTATACAATAATTTATTTCAAATCTGATATGCTCCTCCCCTTTCTTACTCCATTTTACCTTCCTCTTTCCTCTTCTTATTTTCATTTTAAATTTTATTTTATGACTTGCTACCACTCATTTTCATTCCATACTCTTATTATTATTCTCCGCTCCAGTCTCTCAAAACCATTAGTCATCTCACATTCTTTCTCCCAGTCATAAAACATCCTTATGCTCTCTTCATCTTTATCAATCTTTGCTCGTTGATTGTGGATATGGTTGCTGTTGTTGCATTTCTCCAATTTTATTTCTAGATCTTCGCTATTTTTATATTTCAAATCTCAAATTTTACTGTTCCCCTCTCCTACTCCATTTTGCCTTCCTTCTCCCTTTTCTTTTTTTGTTCCAAATTTTAATTTCTCCTTATCTTAGCCTTGTTTTCATTCCTCACTCTTATATTCCTTCTCCCTCTATGATCTCAAAATCACTTCTCTTTCCTCTAGAAATCTCATAAGCTTTTCTTTCTTTCTTTTTCCCCTCTTATTCCCCTACTACCTATATTAATCTTTGCTCATTGTTGCAAATACTGCTGTGGTGGATCTTTTTCTTCAATTTAGTTCCTATTTATTTCTTATTCTCTCTCTCACTATTTTTCTATTATTTTATTTTTAATTTCTATTTAAAACTAATACTATACAGTTCCCTTAACTAACTCCATTCTGCCTTCTACCCTCCCTTTTTTATTATGTAAACTTTTCTTTCTTTCTTTGCCTTGTCCATCTTCCCTACTCTTATTATTGCTCCTCCCTCTACCCTCTCAAAATCATTTTACTTTCAATTATTCATCTCATATTCATTTTCCCTTTCTTATAATAGTCTTAATCTCTTTACACCTTTATTAATAATGATCCCTTTGCTGTTGATAGTGTGATTGTGGGTATGAATTAATATCACAGGTATGGGTTTGTTCCCTGGGCTGTTTGATTTTGTTCTGGCATCACCTGAAGAACAGCATATAAGTTGTGGTGGGTGGAGCCAGCCAGAGGGAAGGACCCACCAAACAGTGACCACCAACAATGAAAACCCACTTACAACCAGACAGCCCCCATAAATAGTATAAAGGACATCCCAAGAGCATCAGGTTCAGGGGATCAGGAAGACTACATCACAGAATCCCACGGATCTCCTACCACAGAAGAGCACACTATGAAGACAAGGAGTCAAAGCAGATCAATGTAAGAAGCATAAACAAACAAGAAGGGCCACCTAAAATGGGAACACAAAGAAACAATCCCAATAAAAAAAAAAAGGAGGAATCCTCAGAAAGAGTGCTAAATGAAATTAAGGCAAGCAAACTATCAGACATAGAGTTCAAAATAATGGTTATAAGGATGTTCAATGAAATCAGTGAGGAGAACTACAAAGAACTCTAGGAAAGCTACAAGGGACTTACTGCAAACTATACCAGTATGTAAAAGAACATAGAAACTATCAATAACAGGCAGGAGGAAAAGAAGAATACAATATCTGAAATGAAAAATATACTGGAAAGAATTAAAGGCCGGCTAGATGAAGCAAAGGGTCAAGAGGGTGCTGGAGGACAAAGCAGAAAAAATTCCCAGACAGAACAACAAAATGAAAAAAAGATTTAAAAAGAATGAAGATGGGTTTAGGGAGTTGCTGGACAACATGAAATGTAATAATATCCATATCATAGAGACACCAACAAGAGAACAAGAGGAGCAAAAGGTAGAAAACCTGTTTGAAAAAGTTATGACAGAAAACTTCCCCAACCAATGAGAGAAAAGTCACTCAAATCCAGGAAGCACAGAAGGTCCCAATCAAGATGAACCCAAAGAGGCCTACTCCAAGACACATCATAATTAAAATGGCTAAATTTAATGACAAAGAGAGAATCTTAAAGGCAACAAGGGAGAAACAGCTAGTAAAAAACAAGAGAGCTCTGATAAGGCTATCAGCCAACTTCTCAACAGAAACACTACAAGCCAGAAGGGAATAACAAAAAATATTGCAAGTAATGAATGCAAAGGCCTGTGACCAAGACTACTCTAACCAGAAAGGTTCTCATTTAAAACGATGGGGAACAGGAACAAGTATAAAGGACACATGGACAAAAACTAGGGGGGGTGGAAATGGGAGGAAGGTGGGGAGCACTGCGGGGTAGTCTGGGATGGGAGTAAAAGACAGAAAACTGTATTTATTAATAAATAAAACAATTTATTTTAATTGAACAACAAACCAAACCAGCACAGCAAGAGATGCTAAAGGGACTGCTTTAAGAAGATGAAGGAAAACAGAGAGATGGGGGTGGAAGGAACACAGGTACCAAAGGAAAACATGGCAATGAATAAGTACATATCAATAACTTTAAATGTAAATGGATTAAATGCTTCAATCAAAAGACATAGGATAGCTGAATGGCTTAGAAAATATGACCTACATTTATACTGTCTACAAGAGACCCACCTCAGAACAAAATATTTACACAGGCAGAAAGTGAATGGAGAGAAATATTCCAAGCAAACAGACATGAAAAAAAAAGCTGGGGTAGCAATACCTGTATCACACAAAATAGATTTCAAAACAAAGGCTGTAAAAAGAGACAAAGAAGGATACTTCATAATACTTAAGGGAATAATCCATCAAGAAGATATAAACCTTGTAAACATGAAAGCACCCAACATAAAAGCCCCCAAATATTTAAGGAAAATCTTGAAGAACTTCAAGAAAGATGCCAACATCAGCAACCCCAAGTTAGCAAATTTTAGCACCCTGTTGTCAATAATGGATAGGTATTCCAAACAAAAAATCAACAAGAATAATATGGCTTTGAACAGTACTCTAGGTAAATGGACTTAATTGATATATACAGAACCTCTCACCGCAAAGAAACAAAACATATGTTCGTTTCAAATGCACCTGGAACATTGTCAAAAGTCAGCCACATTTTTGGACACAAAACAAGTTTCAACAAATTCAAAAAAATTGAAATAATTTTCAGGCATCTTTTCAGATCACAATGGCTGGAAACTAGAAAACAACTTCAAGGAAAAAACTTAAAAACATTCTAATTAATTGAGGCTGAATAAAATTCTATTACATAATGAATGGGTTAACAATGAGATCAAGGAAGAAATCAAAATGTATCTGATAACAAATAAAAATGAATACACAACAACCCAAAACCTATGGGGCAGAGCAAAGGCAGTCCTGAAAGGGAAGTTCATAGTAATACAGGCCTGCCTAAAAAAGATAGGAAATTTTTAAACGAACAACCTAACCCAACATCTACAAGAACTAGAGTAACAACAATAAACAAAGACCAAAGTGAATAGAATGAAGGAAATAATCAAGATCAGAGCAAAATTAAATGACATAGAGAATAAAAGAACAATTCAAAGGATCAATAAATCCAGGAATGGGTTTTCTGAAAAGATAAACAAAATCAACAAGCTTTGAAACAGATTCATCAAGAAAAAAAGAGAGAGGATTCAAACTAAAAAAAAAGACAAGCACAGAAATTAAAGAGGAGAAATAACAGCTGATACCACAGAAATACAAAGGATTGTAAGAACTTACTATAAAGAACTATATGCCACAAATTTGAAAACCTGGGTAAAATGGACAAATTTTTAGGAACAGATAAACTCCCAAAACTGAATCAAGAAGAAGCAGAAAGCCTGAATAGACTCATAACTTGTGAAATTGAAACAGTAATCATAAAACTCCTGGCATACAAAAGCCCTGAACTGGATGGCTTCACAGGCAAATTTCCCAAACAATTAGGGAAGGGATAAGTCTTATCCTGTTCAAACTATTCCAAAAAATTAAAGATAAAGAAAACACCCAAACTCCTTTTATGAAGCCAGTATTACCATAATTCCAAAACCAGATAAAGACACAAGGAAAGAAAACTACAGGCCAATATCGCTGATGAACACAGATGCTAAAATCCTCAACAAAATATTGGCAATCTGCATCAAGCAATACATTAAAAAGATCATACACCATGATCAAATGGGATTCATCTCAAGAATGTAAGAATGGTACGATATTTGAAAATCAATAAATACAATATATCACATAAAAATGAAAGACAAATATCACACAATCTTATCAATAAATAATAAAAAAGCACTTGATAAAGTACAGCACTTGTTTATGGTAAAAACACACAGCAAAGTGAAAACAGAGGGAGAATACCTCAACATAATAAAGGCCATATATGAGACATCTACAGCCAACATCATACTCAATGGGCAAAAAATAAAATTCTACCCCTAAGATCAGGCACAAGACACAGGTGTCAACTTTCAGCACTTCTATTCAACATAGTATTGAAAGTTCTAGCCACGGTGATTAGACAAAAAAAATAAATAAAAGGTAATTAATATCATCAAAATGTCCATACTACCTAAACCTATTTACAGATTCAATGCAATACCTATTAAAGTACCAGTGGCATATTTCACAGATATAGAACAAACACTTCAAAAACTTATATGGAACCATAAATGACCCTGAATACCTGCAGCAACTTTGAGAAAAAAGAGCAAAGTAGGAGGGATCACAGTACCTGATATCAAAATGTATTACAAGGCCACTGTAATCAATACAGCTGGTACTCGCATAAGAACAGACACATGGACCAATGGAACCAAATCAGAACCAGAAATAAATGGAACCAGAAATAAACCCAAATCTCTAAGGTCAATTAATATTCTACAAAGGGGGGAGCAGCATAAAATGGAGCCAAAAAATAGCCTCTTCAATCAATGATGTTGGGAGACCTTTATAACTACATGCAAAAAAGTGAAACTCAAGCACCAGCTTACACCATACACAAAAATAAATTCAAGATGGATAAAACATTTAAAGATAAGTTGTGATACCATAAAAATCCTAGAGGGGAACACAGGCAGGAAAATCTCAGATAATCCTCAGAGGGGAATATGCAGTAATATTTTCACCAATATGTCACCTAGACCAAGGGACATAAAGGAAAGAATAAACAAATGGGATCTCGTCAAAATAAAAAGCACCTGCACAGCTAAAGAAACCAGCATTAAAATGAAAAGAGAACCAACCATACAGGAAAACATATTTGCCAATGGTATCTCAGACAAGGATTTTATCTCCAAAATATATAAAGAACTCACACAACTCCATGCTAAAAAGACAAGCAACTCAATTAAAAAATGGGCAAAGGATTTGAACAGACACTTCTCCAAGGAGAACATACAGAGGGCACAGAGATATATGAAAAGATGTTCAGTATGCTAGCCATCACAGAGATGCAAATTAAAACCACAATGAGATACCACTTTACACCAGTCAGAATGGCCATCATAAAGAAAGCAACAAACAAGTGTTGGAGAGGCTGTGGAGAAAAGGGAACCCTAGTGCACTGTTGGTGGGATTGCAGACTGGTACAACCACTATGGAAAACACTATGGAATTTCCTCAGAAAACTAAAAATGGAATTGCCTTTTGACCTGGCAATTCCACTGCTAGGATTATATCCTAAGAACCCTGAAACACCAATCCAAAAGAGCCTATGCACCTCAATGCTCGTAGCAGCACAATTGACAATAACCAAGTGCTGGAAGCAACCTAAGTGTCCATCAATAAATGAATGGATCAAAAAACTATGGTACTTTTATATGACGAAATTCTATGCAGCAGAAAGAAAAAAGACGCTCCTACCCTTTGCACCACAAACAGCATGGATGGAACTGGAAAGCATTATGCTAAGTGAAATAAGCCAGGCAGTGAAAGACAAATACCGTATGATCTCACCATTAACAGGAACCTACTCAACAAAATGAACAAGCAAGCAAAGTATAGCCAAAGACATTGAAATTGAGAACAGGCTGACAGTGACCAGAGGGAAGAGCAGAGGGGATAATGGGGGGAAAATGGAAAGGTTTACATGAACAATTATAAAGGACATATGGACAATAATCGGGGGGTTGAAATAGGGGAGGGAGGTGGGGAGGGCTGAGGTGGTGGGGAGTGGTGGGGGGAAAAGGCAGAAAACTGTACGTGAATAACAATAAAAATATTTTTAAAAAAGAAATAAAAGGCATCAAAGTGGAAAGGAGGAAGTAAAACTGTCATTATTTGCAGATGACATGCTAGTGTACATAAAAACCCCTATAGTCCCCACCAAAAACATATTTGACCTAATAAATGAATTTGGTAAAATAGCAGGATACGAAGTCAATATTCAGAAATCAATGATAATTTTTGGTACACTAACAATGAAATATCAGAGACAGAAACTAGGAAAAATTCCATTTACTATAGCAACAACAAAAATAAAGTGCATAGGAATTAACTTAACCAAGGATATAAAAGACCTGTACTCAGAAAACTACAGAACACTGAGAAAGAAATTAAGGAAGATAAATAAATGGAAACATGTATCATATTGATGTATTGGAAGAAATAATATCATTAAAATGCCCATGCTACCCAAAGCAATCTACAGATTCAATGATACCTTTATTAAAATACCAATGGTACAATTAACAGATTTAGAACAAATATTTCAAAAAATTATATGGAACCAAAAATGAATCAGAATAGCCTCAGCAATCTTAAGTCTTGAGAAAGAACAAATAGGAAGGATCATACTACCTAATATCAAACTGTATTACAAGGACACTATAATCCAAAGAGTCTGGTATTGGCATAAAAGCAGACACATAGATAAATGGAACAGAATAAAAAGCTCAGAAATGATTCTAAATCACTATGGTCAATTAATATTTGACAAAAGGGGCAGGACCATACAATGGAGTAAAAATAGCTTCTTCAACAAATGGTGGTGAGAGATCTAGAATGGTACATGCAAAAAAAAAAAAAATGACAGTAGAGGACCAACTACACCATGCACCAGAATGAACTCAAAATGGTTAAAAGACTTAAATATAAGCCATGACACCATTAAAATTCTGTAGGAAAACATGGGCAATAAAATTTCAGATATCCCACTCAGCAATATTTCCACCAAAGATCCTCTAGCAGGGGTGACCTACCTATGGTCTGTGAGCTGCATGCTGCCCAGGATGGCTCTGAATGTGGCCCAACATAAAACTGTAAATTTGCTTAAAACTTTTTTTTTGCTCATCACTTTTGTTAGTGTTTGTGTATTTAATGTGTAGCCTAAGACAACTCTTCTTCTAGTGTAGCCCAGAGACACCAAACATTTGGATACTCCTGTGGCAAGGGAAACAAAAGAAAGACTAAACAAATGGGACTACATCAAATAAAAAGCTTCTGCATGGCTAAAGAAAACATCATGAAAATGAAAAGGAAATCCTCTGTATGGAAAACATATTCACCAATGATACCTTAGACAAGAATTTGATTTCCAAAATATATAAAGAACTCATATGACTCAACAACAGGAAGACAAAAAATCCAATTTAAAAAAATGAGCAAAGGACCTGAATAGACACTTCTCCAAGGAGGACATACAGATGGCCTATAGGCATATGAAAGGATCCTCAACATCACTAGACATCAGAGAGATGCAAATTATAACCGTATTAGATACCACCTCCTCCCTGTCAGAAAGGCCATCATTAACAAATCAGGAAACAAGTTCTGGAGGGTGTGCAGAAAAGGGAACCCTAGTGCAGTGTTGGTGGGAATGCAGACTGGTGCAGCCTCTGTGGAAAACAGTATGGAATTTTCCAAAACAACTTAAAAATGAAACTGCCTTTTGACCCAGCAATTCCACTGCTGGGATTATACCCCAAGAATCATGAAACAGCAATTCAAAAGAATCTGTGTACTCCCATGTTCATAGCAGCATTATTTACAATAGTCAAATGTGGAAGCAAACTAAGTGCCCATCAGTAAGTGAATGAATTAAAAAACTGGTACACTAATACAACTGAATAAGTGCAGCTGAAAAAAAGAAGGACCTCTTATCCTTCGTGACAGCATGTACAGAACTGGAGAGTATTACACTAAGTGAAATAAGCCAGGCAGTGAAAAACAAATATCATATGACCTCACCTACAAGAGGAATCTAATGAACAAAACAAACACATGAACAAAGTAGAAGCAGAGGCATGGAAACAAGGAACAGAATGACTGTAACAATAGGGGAAACGGGAGGGGTGAAATGTGGGAAAGAAATGGAAGGATCTAATCAACGAACAGGTATATATGACCCATGGACATGGACAACAGGGACTGAGTGTGGGAGCTGGGAGTGGGCGGGGCAGGGGAGAGCAATGGGGGAAAATGTGACAATTTTAATAGAACAAATTTTTTTTTAAATGAGCAGAGGAACTGACTAGACACTGCCCCAAAGAGGACATAGAAATAGCCAATAGACATATGAAAAGATACTCAGTGATACTAATCAGAGAAATGAAAATTAAACCCATAATGAGATATCATCTCACACCTGTCAAAATGGCTATCACCAATAAATCAACAAACAACAAATGCTGGCAAGGATGTGGAGAAAGGGGAACACTTTTGCAGTTTTGGTGGGAATGTGGATTAGTGCAGCAACTGTGGAAAGCAGTATGGAGGTACCTCAAAAAATTAAGAATGGATCTGCCTTTTGACCCAGCAATCCCACTTCACAGAATATATCCAAAGTAACCCAAAACAGTAATTCCAAAGAACACAAGCACCTCTATGCTCACTGCAGAGTTATTTACAACCACTAAGATATGGAAGCAGCCCAAGTATCCATCAGTAGATGAGTGGATAAAACAACTATGGGACATTTACACAATGAAATACTACTCAGCCATTAAAAAAAAGAGAATATTTTACCCTTGCAATAGTATGGATTCACCTGGAGAACATTATACTAAGTGAAATAAGCAAGTCAGAGAAAAGCAAATACTATATTTCACTCATAAGTAGAATCTAATGAACAAACTGAAATAACCAGCAAAACAGAGACAGACTCATAGAGAGCAGGATGATAGCTAAGGTGAGGGAGGTTAGGGGGTGGAGGGATGAAGCAAAAAGGAATAAGGACTTATGGACCTGGACAACAGTGTGGTGATTATAGCAGGTAGGGGGTATAAGGAGACTAAATGGTAATGGAAAAAAATACAATAAAAATAGCTGAGAAAAAATAAAGTAGAAAATAAGAAGACCATACGCCATGATCAAGTGGGATTTATTCCAGGGGTACAAATATGGTATAATACTTGCAAATCAATAAACATAACACACCACAAAAACAAAATGAAGGACAAAAATCACATGATCATGTAAATAGATACTGAAAAAGCATTTTACTAAATCCAGCACTCATTTATGATAAAAACACTCAGCATAGTGGGATAGAGGGAGCATACATCAACGTAATAAAGGCCATGTACAAAAATTATACTGTCTGTCATACTCAACAGGCAAAAACTGAAAGCTTTCCCACTAAGATCAGGAACAAGACAAAGACATCTACTTTCATCACTCTTTTTCAACATGTAGATAGCAGTGGCTAGTACTGGAAGTTCTAGCCACTGCTATCAGACAAGAAGAAGAAATAAAATACATCCAAATTGGAAAGGAGAAAGTAAAACTCATTATTTTCAGACAACATCATAGTCTACACAGAAAAACCTGTAGACTCCACCAAGAAAGCAACTCAACCTGTAAGTGAATTTAACAAAGTAGCAGGATCCAAAGTCAATATTCAGAAATCAATGGCATTTTGTACATCAACAATGAAATATCAGAAAGAGAAAAAAGTCCCATTTACCATAGCAACAAAGAAATAAAGTGCCTAGGAATAAATTTAACCAAGGAGGTAAAAGACCTGTACTCAAAAAACTGTGGAACACTGCAACAAGAATTGAGGAAGATACAAATAAATGGAAGCATATACTTTTTTATGTACTGGAAGAATTAACATCATATAATATCCATACTACCCAAAGCAATCTATACATTTGATGCAATTCCTATTAAAATACCAATGACATATTTCACCGATTTAGAAAAAATACTACAAAAATTTATATGAAACACATAAAAATAACCCTAATAGCATCAGCAATCTTGAGGAAGGATAACAAAGTTGGAGGGATCACAATACCCATATAAAACTACAAGGCCACTATAATCAAAACACAGTGTGGTACATACTTAAGCACAGACACATAGACCAATGGAACAGAATAGAAGCCCAGAAATAAACCCATGTCTCTATGTTCAGTTAATATTTGACAAAGGGGGCATGAGTATACAATGGAGTAAAAATAGTGTCTTCAATAAATGGTGTTGGGAGAATTGAACTGGCACATGCAAAAAAAATGAAACTAGACCACCAACTCACACTATACAACAGAATAAACTCAAAATGGATAAAAGACTTAAATATAAGTCTTGGTACCATAAAAATCAAAAACATAGGCAGTAAAGTTTTAGATATTTCACATAGCAATATTTTTGTCAATATATCTCCTAAGGCAAGGGAAATAAATGAAAGAATAAACTAATGGGAATATATCAAATCAAATGCGTCTGCACAGCTAATGAAAACATCATCAAAGTGAAAAGGGAACCCACTGTATGGTAAAACATATTGGCCAGTGATACTTTGGACAAGGGTTTAATCTCCAAAGTATATAAATAACTTATACAACTCAACACCAGGAAGACAAACAATCCAATTAAAAAATGGGCAAAGGTCCTGAATAGACACTTCTCCAAGGAAGGCATACTGATGGCCCATAGACATATTAAAAAAAAATGCTCAACATTAGTAGCCATCAGAGAGATGCAAAGTAAAACCAAAGTGAGATAACTCTTCACACCTGCCAAAACGGCTATCATTAATAAATCAACAAACAACTAGTGCTGGCAAGTTGTACAGAAAAGGGAACCCTAAGTGCACTGTTGGTGGAAATGCAGACTGATGCAGGCACTGTGGAAAGCAGTATGGGATTATCTCAAAAAATTCAAAATAGAACTATCTTTTGACCCAGCGATTCCACTGCTGGAAATATACCCTAAGAATCTTGAAACACCAATTCTTTTTTTTTTAAACATTTTTTTATTGTTGTTCAAGTACAGTTTTCTGCCTTTTTCCCCCAGCCCGCCCCACCACCCCAGCCCTTCCCACCTCCCTCCCCTCTTTCCACGCCCCCTTTGTTATTGTCCATTGTCTTTTATAATTGTTCCTGCAAACCCTTCACCCTTTTCCCCTATAATCCCCTCCCGTCTCCCCTCTGGTCACTGTCAGCCTGTTCTTTCAGGGATCATTTCTATAGTTTGTTGAAACACCAATTCAAATGAACCTATGCACCCCTATGTTCATAGCATTGCTATTTTCAATAGCCAAGAGTTGGAAACAGCCTAAGTGTCCATCAGTAGATGAGCGGATAAAAAAATGGTGGTACACATACACAATGAAATACTATGCAGCAGAAAGAAAAGAGTTCCTACCTTTTATGACAGCATGGATGGAACTGGAGAGGATTATGCTAAGCCAGTTCATGAAAGACCAATACTGTATGATCTCACTTATAAGGAGAATCTAATTAACAAAATAAACCAATCAGCAAAATGGGGTGGGGATTGACTATGGAATTGGGGGTCAGGTTGGGTGGAGAGGCTCAAAGAGAGAAATAATTGGAACAAAAGTAAATCATAAAAATAAAAAATAAATAAAAATTTTCAAAAATTTATTACAATAAATAAAAAGAAACAAAGGACTCAGATAACCTTTGACCTTCCCACTAACGGCCTAAAAGAATTTAGAGAACCTGCTTTAGAAAGGAAGTCATCATCATCATTACCTGTAGTTTAATATAAACTAGTGTGTGATAGGGAGACCTAGCAAGGCCCAAGTTTAATCAAAGTCCTTTCTGTGTTCCATTGTTAAAGATGGCTCAGCAAAAATTTGTTTACTGAACATTGGCTTTTCCATTTCTATATAAATTGTCTTCCTGCCCTTTGAAGTCACAAACCACAGCTCCCTTTCTGCTTAACTCAAGAATGGCTTATAAGTCTGAATTGACTGGTCTGTCCTCTAATCATACATTGTTATAGCACCATCCCATACATAATACATGATAAATTGGTCATTTTCTGCTTTTAATCTGTTTATGTCATTTTAATTATTTGATCACCCAGATGAACTAAGAAGGGGAAATTTTCCCCTCCCCAACTACCAAAGGTTACTCAAGAAGTAACAAATAACATGAATAGCACTATATCCACTAAAATAATTGAATTTGTAGTTAAAAAATCTTCCCATAAAAAAAATTAGAGGCACAGAGGTCTTCATTGGGAATCCTACCAAATGCTTAAGGAAGCAATAATACATATTCTATAAAATTCTTCCAGAAAAGAGAACACAGAAGAAAAAAAGTTTTAACAAAATGCTAGTGGACTGATTCTTGCTATATGTAAAAAATGTAGTGCTTCATGAACAGTTGGGCTTTACACAAGGAATATGAGGCTATTTCAACATCCTCAAATCAACATAATTCACCATTTTAATAGACCATAAAAGCAAAATAAACCCTGTGCTCAACTCAATAGATACAGAAAACTAATTTGAGAAGATTCAAAATCCATTCATCATAAAAATTCTCACTAAACCAGAAATAATAGAAAACTTCTAGAACCTAATAAAGGTCATCCATGAAAACTGACAGCCACCATCAGACTTTAATGGTGGAAGGCTGACTGCTTTTCCTCTAAAACAGCAATTTTCAATCTTTTTCATCTCATGGCACACAGAAACTAATCACTAAAATTCTGCAGCACACCAAAAATATATTTAGGCTGATCTGACAAAAATATAAGTATAATTTTGATTAAGTCACACCAGATGACTATTGTTTTGTTGGCTGTTGCCATTTTTTTTTATTTGAGAATCAGAGAAAAGAGGTCAGTGGCCCTGACCAAATAGGTATTGCATGTTTTAAAAATTTTTGCCACACACCTGTTGAAAATCCCTGCTTTAAGATAAGGAATGATGCAATGGTATCCATTCTTATCAGTTTTATTCACACAATTTTGGCAGTCCTACTCAGAGAAGTAAAGCAAGAAAAGAATAAATAAAAGGATACCGATTGAAACTAAAGAAATGTGTGTCTTTATTTGCATATGATATTATCTATGTAAATAACCCAAAGCATCTGCAAAAGTGCCTCCAGAATAAATAAGTGAATTCAGCAAATTCACAGGATACAAGATCAATATTAAGATAATTGTACTAACCAACTCATAAATAGAGAGCAGGATGATAGCTATTAGGAGGAGGAGGTTAGGAGATAGAGGGACTGAGCAAAAAGGAGAAAGGACTCATGGATATGGACAACAGTATAGGGATTGCAGGGGGCTATAAGGAGCTGTTAAATGGTAATGGAAGAAATAAAATAAAATTTTTTAAAAAATTATTTTTCTATGTAGCAGGAACAAACAGTTGTAAATTAAAATGTAAAAATTTATACCATTTATAATAGCATTAAACCAGGAAATACTTAGAAAGAAATCTAAAAATATGCATAAGACAAAATGTTAATAACACATACATTACTGAAAGAAATTAAAGAAGTTCTAAATAATTAGAGAAATATGCTATTTCACACATCATAAAACTTAAAATTATTAAGATGTCAATTTACCACTAATGTCAATTCTCCACTGGGTTGTTATTATCAATAAGATATTAACCCACTCAAACCTATAGGACTCAGTACTTTCACTTCTGGCCTCATTTCCTGCTATGTCTTCATCTCGTCTCCACACTCACTTGAGCCACACTAGGCTCTGACCTGTCTGGAGGCAGACTCTACAGAATTGCTGTTTGAACTACATCCCCTTTTTCCTCTTTGTGTCAATTAGGTATGCTTTCAGAAGTGAAGTAACACAAAATCTGACCACATAGGTTTGGACAAATCCAGGTGTATTTCCTTTCACTTAAGAAGACTAAAAGTAGGAAGTTCAGGGCTCATAGAGACTTAACAACATTAGCTTTCTACTTCCCTAACTACTTCTCCAAGGCCCACTGGCTTTCACCTCCTCTGCATCACATTCCAGGCATCACAACTGTATACCAGGCAGAGGCAAGGGGGAAAAGTCAACAGTGGCTTTCTAACACTAAAGCTTCATCTGCTCAATTCAGTCAAGGCTTCCTTTATACCTCATTTGACAGCTTGAACTGGTCATGGCTAAGAGGAAAGATATTACCAATACAGGTTTAATCAATACTAATACATTCCATGGGATCAGTGTAGAGGTTAACTTGCCTTAAGATTAAGAGATCTCTGTGGGGTTCTTGAAAAAATAAGATTCTGTTTTCAGAGAAGAGGGTCATGAATGTGGGTCTGCCATTCCTATCTAACTCCTACTCATCTCCCATGGCCCAAATTGCTATAGTACAAAAAGGGGGGGGCAAGGGCAGCGGAGGCAATATACTATTACTTGAAAGGGACCCCCCAGGTTCGTTATGTCTTCTGCCAGAAGAAAGATGTCTCTCAATGCCAGAGATTCATGAAAAGGAAAGGAATTTATTATTTATTTGAAATAACACAAATTAAAGTTCCCCACAAGTGCACACAGTCCTCCCAGCACCCTCCATGTGGCAAAAGGGAGCACTTCCAAAGCCTCGTGGTCCTGACTCTCACCCAAGCCGCATGGTCCCAACCAAGACACCAAAGCCGCGTGGTCCTAAACAGACGCGTGGTCCCAAAAAGAGAGACGCTCAATGGCTGCTGTGCCTCTGTTTAAATCCCAGCGCTGATCTTCCTCTGCAGCCCCATTTCCAGCTCCTCTCACAATTGGCCACAGCTGCCAGCATTCTGGGCAGGTGTGGCCCTGTGGTGTGGAGCCAATTATCTCCAAGCTCTTCTGGACCTCATTACAAATCTCTATTTGGGGCTCCCCTCTTGGCTGCACCCTGTTACAAAATGAAATCATAATTTCTCTATGAGGTATTCCTCATCTTGCCTCAGTAGGGTGGTTATTTTGCCTGCTATATTCTAGGAAAACTTAGAGTTTTAATTCAGCAGTATCACTTAACATAATATCCCTGGGATATCTGTCCCTTGGCTTATTTGTTCTTCTTGTCCTCCATGTTCTTCAAGAGCAAGAATTGTCCAAATTATTTTGTACCCACAAGACCAAGACTCATACCTAGCACAGAAAGTGCCCAGTAATGTGTTAAATAGAAAGTTGGACTCATGGTCCTAAGAATTAGAAAGCCTAGATTATTTTCAATTGTGTAATGTTAATATTTCACATTTACGTGGCACTTTCCATGCACCAGACACTCTCCCAAAGACTTTAAATCCTGATACAACCCCATCAGATTATTATCTTCAGTTTACAAATTAGAACTTGGAACACACAGAGCTTAGGTTACATGTATGTGGTCACACATTTGACAAGCCATGGAGCTGATTCAGCCCTAGAGCTGATACTCTTAACCACTATGCAATGATCAGCAGAAACCTTCTCTGAGCTTGAACAATAATTATCACTCAAAAAAGCATTCTACTGTACAGAAATTCTATTTGGAAGAAATATGGGATATCATAAAACCACAGACTTTTATAATCATGCAATCTAACTTTCTAACCCATGAAACCCATCAGCCAACAACTAACAAATATTTCAGAGCTTGCCAAATACAGGACACTGAGAATATGGTGGTGAGCAAAGTCTAATGAAATAAATAAATATTAAGTCTATCAAGTCTAATGAAATAAATAAATATTAAATTGCAAATATATAAGTGAAAAATAACAGCAGTATGACATGAATATTAACAATACATTGAAAGTATAATGGGAATTACTAATTTATATGGTTTATATTATGATGAAATATATCATCATGAAGCAAATCCCAAATAATTAATTAATGATTATCTCAAATGACAATGCTACTTGCAAAATTTAAAATGTTAATTTCACTGAGGCATGATAAATTTTAGTTACAAAGCTGTTTTCATTGAGGCTCTGAGGCAGCATAAGTCATCCCTTTTAAGACATTTTATGCTACCTGCCTCAATGATCCTCATCACTCTCTTCACAGAGATTGTGATCAACAGCTCTCTGCCCTGTGCAGTCATGACATTTGCAGGATCATGAATAGAAACATGAAGGATTTAGGGGGAATTCCAATTCATTGTTAGCCTACTCTAACAAAGTGTTCCCTTACATTGAACTACTATATCTACTACAACTAGGATTCTCTCAGAGTACATGGAATTAGCACAAATTAATGGTGGGCCTTCTGTAAATTTACTCTTTGAGGAAGGCCATGTTCTTGCAAATCCAGATCATCTTGTTAGAGTCCTAGAGTTTATCGGATTTTGGGATACTGAATTAATCTACTAAATAAGCACTTAAGAGTCTGAAGTATCTACCTACGAATATTAACTTAGTAACAAAAAATGAGAAATTATCTAAATATAGCAGTCAGCAGAACCAGGGTATTTTCTCCCAGTAAGAAAAATATCTAGGAAGCCACATTATAGCATAATGGGAAGTGTGATGACAAAGCCAGAGGGGTGAGCTGGCTAATTCTAAGAACTGAAGCAATTCTCTCCCTACAAAAATTGTCGTGAATCATCCACTCTTCATCATCTCTCCCCCTGCTCAGCTTACATATACATCATTTCTTTACTGGACTTTTTATTGCAATGGCCAATCACTGTCATATTAATCAGAGTGAATTCACTGAGACATAAATCTGATCATGTGCCATCTCTGCCTGAAATCCTTTTATTGGCACCCCATTCTTGCAGTAATGCCCCAGATCCCTTCTACGATTTTTAAGCCCCTCAGTGATCCAGACTCTGCCAACCACTCCAGCCTACTCTCCTAATCATCCCTCATTCACAATGAGCTATCTCATTTCCTCTCATGCTCATGTCTGTCTCACATTCAAAAATGCTGTTCACTATTACCAAACCATTTGCTGCCACAGGATCCTATCCCACTAATATCCAGGATAATTCCAATGGATGCACTGAAAATTAACTGAGTCCTTAGTTCCTCTAAACAGCCTTCATTCTTGACTCCCTTTTAAGTCTAACTAAGTTTCTCCTGTTATATTCTCCAATAGCAACTTTCCCCTTCCCCCAGTTTAATTAAATGTCTTTTCTGCTCTACTATACGGTTCATGAAATCTAGGGCAACATGATTCTCTGAAGGGTCTGAAAGGACATAAGCTGCTTCCATCTCATTTATTATTGTATCCCTGGTACCTAGTAGAATGCAAAACATACAAAACATACTAAATGACGTTTTGTTAAATGAATGCATACATTTCAATATTCATTAGTATCAACTGCAGATTAACTGATCATACATTTTTATGATGACCAAGGAACTTAATGGTCCATTTCTCATGGTCTTTCCTCAGTCCAATACAAAGTATGACACTCAGGCTGTTTTTCAATAAAGAAAATTTCTTTCTTTTCCCTCAGATGAAATATTCTATACATTATTTTAGGTAAGTTATTGGCAGTAGTGAGTTTGTATACAGATTCTTATTCTCTTTTCTGAAACAAGAAATGTATTATCTCCAATGAACATTTTGAATATGATTTGTTGCCATTTATTAAGGGCACATTCTGTACTTTAAGTAATAGGATCTCCTTGCTGTCACACCTGCCAACAGGTAAGGTCAATGCATTCATTGCTACCATAGTGGTGTCAAGGCTGATTCCTACCATTCTGAGGTTATGAGGGGAACTTTAATTAGAAACAACAAAAACAAGCTAGGAAGGGGAAGAATGCACTTTAGAAGAATAGAAATTATTTCTGAATCTGGAGCTTCATTAGATTTCTTAATACTCTGTCCTCAGTGTCTTTCCCCTTTGTTTTCACTATGAAAAATAAAAAGGAAACTAAGTTTAAGAGTAAAGAGAGTTATTTAACTGAGATTTTTATTTTTAATCCCCAGGACAAGTCATAGTAATTCCCTGTGATACCCACATATGAACCTCCAACTTGTTTGTAAATAACTATTTTCAGTAGCTAAATTAATTTTGGAAAACTTTTCTTTTTAAAAACAATATTTTTAGATTTTATTTATTTTCAGAGACAGGGGAAAGGAGGAAGAAAGAGAGGGAGAGAAACACTGACCAGTTGCCTCTCATGCACCCACAACTGGGGACCTGGACTGCAACCCTGGCATGTGTCCTGACTGGGACTCCAACCAGCAACCTTTTCGTTTGCAGGCCAGTGCTCAGTCCACTGAGCCACACCAGCCAGGGCTGGGAATCTCTTCTTATAAGCTTTGTAATTGTGAAGTCTTAGAGAGAATAAATGGAGTGTTTTTCTAAGTATTTTTACATAATGAATCCCCTTTATAATCAGAAGAACAAGTTTTCAAAATGTTGACCTGGCTAATTATTATTTTAGGGTCATATATTAATATCAAATCAGTTGCTCATTTTCTGATTTTTTTAATGTCTTATAATCATTTACAAATTGTAGTGTAAATCATGATCATGGTTTTCCTGGCAGAAGCAATAAGGAGCATATGTGGTTTAAAAAAATTGCTGTGTTCATTTCTTCTAGGACTGTCCTTAGGTTTTGGGCAGAGATACTTGCTTATATTTCAAACTTTGAAAATCATCAAATGCTTACTAAGAAATTTCCAAAAGTATAGTATTATAGAAAATACACTTACAGAATTTTTGTTTTACAACCAACGAACATTGAAATAAGTGGAACTAGAAATCAATGTCTCCGTGTGTATGTGTGTGTGTGTCTCCCTTTCCTTTCTCTCTCAAAATAAAAAAATTTAAACATTTTCTGTTTTAATCAATCATTGCTGAAAAAAATGGACAATTCTAAAACTCCAGGAACTTACTATAAAATATGCATTTTCCTATCCTAATACAGAGGGTCTGTGAGGTGACCTACATCTTCTCATTCTGAGATCCAGGCTTAAGGAGCAGTTCCTATTTGGGACATGCCATTGTCTGCCATTGGCAGAGGCCAGAAATTCAAGAGGCTGAGTGCAGTCATGCACTTGCTTCTCCTGAGCTAGAGTGCAGGCACTTCAAGTTTCATTCCACTTGCCAAAGCAAGTCACATAACTCAGCCCAGAACCAATGGGACAGGAAGCTGCAACCTTCTCACAGTTGTGACCAAAGTGAGTCACTAAGAAACATAACACTCCCACCTTTGCTATATATCCCAACACCATTTCTGCTAAAATTTTCATTCAGGAATGTTTTTAGGAACAGCTACTTTATTACACAGATATTTCATTGTAGTATACATACAATTTTAGATTTCAAGTATTTGCTCTGTCACATTTTTTGTGAAAATTATCTTTAATGACTATAGTTTTTTAACCATATGACCATGCAAAATGATCATATTGCTACAATTTGGCCACTTAAGTTTCTATAATATTTTTATTTTATACTAACACTAATAATTATGAAAATTTTATAATTTTTTCTTTCTGGACATACATTTCTTTGTTTTGATTACATGTTAAAAAATAATAACTACATCAAATACAAAGAATTTAGAGTTTATGAATTAGAGTTAAAACAATTGGACTACTTTCTGTCCAAAAAGGTTGTGACAATCCCAATACTTCAAAACCTATAAAGGAGAATGTGCTAAGTCAAGATACCATCTAGATCTCATGACACCAAAGTAAATTAAAAGACTTTATTGCAAAGCTGCATATATTTTCAAATGAAAATAGAATATTTAAGGAGAGAATAAACTCTAAGTATTTACTTAGTTGATCACTATATATATGTAATGCTCAAAAAGCCTGAGAAATGAAGTCAAATGCAGATTCACTGGGAGTCAAAGATGCCTCTCTTAAGTACAGCATTTCTTTTGTTGGAGCTGAGAGAGTATCCAAATATTCTGCGGCTATAGAGAAGTTGCCCATTTCTTGGTGTGTGGAAGCAAGTCTCATGTTCTCTACATGTGGAGGGAATTCCATGAAGGAGCTGACCACTGGGTGCAGCACAGAGAGGAGGATGAACATCCCAGCCCAGGGAGGGGACTTAGCCCCCTGGCCTCAGGGATCCTCAGGTGGACAGTCTGCAGTTGGAGAGGCCTGAGTGCAGAGGAGGGACCAGCGCTGCTTTAATACCCAGATCGCCGGTCAGGGCTTGGCTCTTAGCCTCCTGGCACTTTGGAAAAGCTCCTTGTGATGCAGTGAATTTCACAACCTCTTCCAGGGACTTTCACATCTTGAGCCCCTCGGCTGTCTTCCCTTGCCTTAGCATTTGCATTTCCTTCCCTTCCGCCAGTGAACCAGAGTCCCCGCTTCCTGCCTCAGCATCAAGGAGGTCCTGGCCACGTTTCTGCAAGTGTCAGTGAGCCTGGGTATGTGGAATGACTCTCACACATGCCTGGCACTGTCTAAGGATGGCGCAATCCCAACACACTCTTCTCTCAACATGCTGAACTTGCCATTTAGTTGGCATTTCTCCTGGATCTGTGCGGCTAGGGCTTTTGCCAGCTATGCTTTACATCTCACATATAGTCGACTCGGAACAGACCAAACAAGTTCAACAGTAAGTACAAGACCTAGCAAGAAACCAATGACAGGTGGGCACGCCAATGTCTCCCACTGGAGGATGTGGACAGTGAGGCATGGACTCAAGCTGTCAGGCAGCAGCAGCTCCAACTCCACCTCTCCCAGCTTCCCAAGCATGCGTCAAAAACCTATTTCCACAGAGGACCACAGATCCTCCCAGGACCATGTGCACAGGGACCAGGTGACAGGCCAACATTCCACCTGGAACCTAGCCAGCAGTAGCAACCCTGATTGGTCATAGGTGACATCACTATGGTAGGGGATTTGTAAGTAAGCTGTCCTCGTCTCCATGACTACCAAATGATTATTCTCCTTTCATTTCTACCTGTATGTTTTTGTATTGGTATACAAGAAAATAGTTAAGATAGCAATTTTATGGGTAGGAATTAATAAATTTTTAAAACTTTATATTTCTTTTTTTTATTTTAATCATTGTTCAAGTAGTTTTCTCCTCTTTACTCCCAATCCAGCCCACCCATCCCTCCCTCCCAACTTCCCCCCCATTTCTTGTCCATGTGTCTTCCCCCTCTCCCCAGTTCTTGTCCATGTGTCTTTTAACTTTGTTCCTGTAAACCCTTCCCCTTTTCCCCTGAAACTCCCTCTTCTCTCTCCTCTGGTCACTTTCTGCCTGTCCTCTATTTCAGTGTCTTTGACTATATTTTGCTTGTTTCTTTGTTTTGTTGTTTAGGTTCCTGTTAAAGGTGAGATCATATGGTATTTATGTTTCACTGCCTGGCTTACTTTGCTTAGCATAATGCTTTCCAGTTGCATCCATGATTAAAACTTTATATTTCTGTATGGTATCCAACAACCCTACTATGCATGCAGACATATCTCAGAGATATCATGGGTTTGACTCCAGGCCACCTGGACAAAGCCAGGACAGCAATCAAACAAGCTGTAATCTTTTGCCAGTAAGGGTCTTGCCTTCAATTGGTAAAAAAATTAACATCCACCAAGCACAAGGAGAGCTCAATAAACTGGGGAGGTCTGTACCTGTATCATACTTATTAAAATTTTTTTAACTTTTCAACTACAGTTAACATCCAATGTTAATTTTTTAATTGATTTTAGAGAGCTAAGAAAGGAGGGAGAGAGAGAGAGAGAGAGGGAGAGAGAGACGGAGAGAGAGATCAGTTTGTTGTTCCACTTATTGGGGCATTGACTGGTGGATTCTTACATGTGCCCTGAGGGGGGATCAAACTTGCAAACTTGTCAGTATCAAGACAACACTCTAAGCAACTGTGCTACCTGGACAGGGCTCCAATATTGTATTAATTTCCAGTATACGGCACCCTTGTTAGGCAATTAATATAATTAGTGTATTTACCTCCCCATAAGTCTAGTACCAATTTGGCAACATACATAATTATTACAATGTTATTGACTATATTTTCTTCTGTTTACTTTTATTCCACTGACTATTTTGTAACTACCAGTTAGTACTTCTTAATTGCTTCACATTTTACACCCAACCCCATAATCTTACCATCCATCTGAAAACATTGTTTATTCTCTGTATCTATGAATTTGTTTCTATTTGGATTTTTTGTTTTGATTTTTAGATTCCATATGAAAGTGATAGCATATGGTGTTAGTCTTTCTCTCTCTGAGTTATTTCACTTAGCCCAATACCCTCTAGGTCCTTTAGTAAGGTCACAACTGTTCAGATTACATTCTTTTATTTTTTTAGTTTTTATTTTTTTATTATTAATGTTCCAATACAGATGTCTCCATTTTCCCACCACCATTTTTCCCTGCCCTCCCCTCCCCTACTTCTAACCCTCAATCCTACACCCTTTGGCTTTGTCCATCACTCCTTTATACATGTTCATTTAAGAGCCTTTCCCTTCTTTTCCTCGTTATTTCCCTCCACACTCCTGTCTGTTTGCTGTCAGTTTGTTCTTAATTTCAGTGTTTCTGGTTATATTTTGTTTGCTTGTTTGTTTTGTTAATTAGGTTCCACTTATAGGTGAGATCATATGGTATTTGTCTTTCACTGCCTAGCTTACTTCACTTAATGCCCTCTAGTTCCATCCACGTTGTTGCAAAGGGTAGGAGCTCCTTCTTTCTTTCTGCTGCATAGAATTCCATTGGATAAATTTACCACAGTTTTTTTGTCCACTCATTTACTCATGGGCACCTAGGCTGCTTCCAGCACTTGGCTATTATAAATTGTGCTACTGAACATTGGGGTGCATAAGTTCTTTTGAATTGGTGTTTCAGGATTCTTAGGGTATAATCCCAACAATGGAATTGCTGACTCAAAAGCCATTTCCATTTTTAGTTTTTTGAAGAAATTCCATACTGTTTTCTACAGAGGCTGAACCAGTTTGCATTCCCACCTAGTTTCACTAGGGTTCCCTTTTCTCCACAGCTTCACCAGCACTTATTGTTTGTTGATTTGTTTATGATAGCCATTCTGACTGGTGTGAAGTGGTATCTCATTGTGGTTTTAATTTGCATCTCCCTGATGGTTAGTGATGCTGAGCATCTTTTTATGTGTCTCTGGGCCCTCTGTATGTCCTCCCTGGAGAAGTGCCTGTTCAGGTCCTTTGCCCATTTTTTAATTGGGTTGTCCTGGTGTGGAGTCATGTCAGTTCTTTATATATTTTGGAGATTAAACCCTTGTCTGAGGTGTCATTGGTAAGTTTATTTTCCCATATGGTTGGTTCCCCTTTCATTTTGCAAATATTTTCTTTAGATGTGCAGAAGCTTTTTAATTTGATGAAATCCCACTTGTTTATTCTTTCTTTCATGTCCCTTATTCTAGGAGACATATCAGTGAAAATATTGCTGTGTGGATTATCTGAAATTTTCCTGCATATATTCCCCTCTAGGACTTTTATGGTATGATGACTTATGTTTAAGTCTTTTATCCATCTTGATTTTATTTTTGTATATGGTGTAAGTTGGTGGTCAAGTTTCATTTTTTTGCATGTAGCTGTTCAGATCTCCCAACACCATTTATTGAAGAGGCTCTTTTCTCCATTTTATGTTTCTGCCCCCTTAGCTGAATATTAATTGATCAGAGAGACTTTGGTTTATTTCTGGGCTCTCTATTCTTTTCCATAGATCTATGTGTCTGTTCTTATGCCAGACTGTTTTGATTACCATGACCTTGTAATATAGTTTTCTGTCATGTACAGTGATCCCACCTACATTGTTCTTTCTTAAAATTGTTGTAGCAATTTGGGGTCATTATGATTACATAAATGTTTGAAGTGTTTGTTCTATATCTGTGAAATATGTCATTGGTGTTTTTATAGGGATTTCTTTGAATCTATAAATTGATTTGAGTAGTATGGACATTTGATGATGTTTATTCTTCCAAACCACGAGCATGGTACATGCTTCCATTTACTTGTGTCTTCCTTAATTTCTTTCTTCAGTATTATGTAGTTTTCTGAGTACAAGTCTTTTACCTCCTTAGTTAGGTTTATTCCTAGGTATTTTATTTTTCTTTTTGCTATAGTAAATGGGATCTTTTCCCAATTTATACTTGTGATATTTCATTATTGGTATACAAAAAAAGCCTTCAATTTCTGAATATTGACTTTGTATTCCGCTGTTTTGCCAAATTCACTTATTAGATGGAGTAGTTTCTTAGTGGAGTCTGTAGTGTTTTCTATTACACTATCATGTCATCTGCAAACAATGACAATCTTGTTCCCTCCTTCCCTATTTGGATGCTTTTTATTTCTTCTTCTTATATGATTGCTGTGGCTAGGACTTCCAATACTATGTTGAAGAGAACTGGTGAAAACAGATAGCCTTGTATTGTTGCTGATCTTAGTGGGAAAACTTTTAGTTTTTGTACATTGAGTATGATGTTGGCTGTAGGTCTCTCATAAATGGCCTTTTTTATGTTGAGTTATGCTCCCCTTACTCTCACTTTGCTGAGCATTTTTATCATAAATGGGTGCTATACCTTATCAAATGCTTTCTCTGCATCTATTGATATGATCCTGTGATTTTTGTCTTTCCTTTTGTTTATGTGATGTATTATGTTTATTGATTTGTGAATATTGTATCATCCTTGCATCCCTGGAATGAACCCCACTTGATCACGATGTATGATTTTTTAATGTATTGCTGGATGTGGTTTGTTGATATTTCATTGATGATTTTAGCATCTATGTTCATCAGCAATATTAGCCTGAAGTTTTTTTTCTTTGTTGTGTCTTTGTCTGGTTTGGGGATTAGGATGATGCTGGCTTCATAAAAAGAGTTTGGGAGTCTACCCTCTTCTTGGATTTTTTAGAATAATCTGAGAGGTATAGGCGCTAGCTATTCCTTAAATGTTTTATAAAATTCTCCTGTGAAACCATCTAGTACAGGGATTTTGTGTTCCAGGACTTTTTTAATTACTGCTTCAATTTTGCCAACTGTTATTGGTCTGTTCATGCTTTCTGCTTCTTCTTCATTCAGATTTGGAAGTTTATGTTTTTCTAGAAATTTGTCCATTTCACCTAGGTTTTCAAATTTCTTAGCATATAGTTCTTTGTAGCAATTTCTTACAATCCTTTGTATTTCTGTGGTATCAGTTGTAATCTGTCCTCTCATTTCTGATTTTGTTTTTTGGGTTCTCTCTTTTTCTTGATGAGCCTGTTTAAAGGCTTGTCAATTTTGTTTATCTTTTCAAAGAACAAGCTTCTGGATTCATTGATCCTTAGAACTGTTCTTTTACACTCTATGTCATTTAATTCTGCTCTGATCTTGGTTATTTCCTTCCTTCTGCTTGCTCTGGGCTGTTTTTGTTGTTGTTCCTCCAGTTCTTGTAGATGCAGGGTTAGGTTGTTTATTTGAAATGTTTCTATCTATTTTAGGTAGGCCTGTATCACTATAAACTTCCTTCTCAGAAGTGCCTTTGGTGTGTCCCATTGGTTTTGGATTGTTGTGAGTTCATCTTCATTTGTTTCCAGAAACTTTGGTTTCTTCCTTGATCTCATTCTTAATCCATTCATTGTTTAGTAGCTTGCTATTCAGTCTCCACGAGTTTGAGTGTTTTTGAGTTTTTTCCTTGGGGTTGGATTCTAGTTTCAGGCCCTGGTGGTCAGAGAAGACGCTTGATATGATTTCAATTTTCTTCAATTTCTTGAGGCTTGTTTTGTGTCAAATCATGCAGTCCAACTGTTCCATGTCCATTTGATAAGAATGTAATTTTGCTTCTTTAGGATGAAAGATTATATATATATCCACACACACACACACACACACACACACACACACACACACACACACAGTATCAGTGAAGTCCATTTGATGTGGGCCATTGTTCAATGCCCCAATATCCTTGTTGATATTTTGCTTGAGAAATCTATCCATTTTTGACAGTGGGGAATTAAAATCCCCTAGTATAAGTGTGTTGCTGTCTATATCTTTCTTGAAGTCCTCCAAAATTTAACTTATGTATTTGGGTGCTCCTGTGTTGGGTGCATATATATTTACAATGTTTATGTCTTCTTGATGTATTCTTTTCTTCAGTATTGTGAAGTGTCCTTCTGGATCTCTCTTGATGGTCTTTGTTTTAAAGTCTATTTTCTCAGATATAAGTATTGCTACCCTGGCTTTTTTCTCTGTCTGTTTACATGGAATATTTGTTTCCAGCCCTTCGCTTTCTGTCTGTGTAGATCATTTGTTCTGAGGTGGGTCTCTTGTAGGCAGCATATGCGTGGGTCATGTTTTCTTATCCATTCAGCTGCTCTATGTCTTTTGATGGGAGCATTTAATCCACTTACATTTAAGGTTATTATTGATAGGTACTTATTCATTGACATTTTACTTCCTTTTTATCTTTGTTCCTTTCTCTTTTATTTTATTTTTCTCTTCTTAAAGCAGTCCTTTTAGCATATCTTGCAGTGCTGGTTTGGTGGAGGTGTATCCTTTTTTTTAAAAAGTTTTTTAAAAAGATTTTATTTATTTATTTTAGAGAGGGAAGGGAGGGAGAAAGGGAGAGAGAGAAACATCAATGTGCGATTGCTGGGGGCCATGGCCTGAAACCCAGGTATGTGCCCTGATTGGGAATCAAACCTGCGATGCTTTGGTTCGCAGCCCACACTCAATCCACTGACCTACACCAGCCAGGGCAAGGTGTATCCTTTTAGCCTTCTTTTGTCTGGGAAGCTCCTCATTTGGCCTTCCATTTTAATTGAGAGCTTTGCTGAATAGAGAAGTCTTGGTTGCAGGCCTTTGTTTTTCATTATTTGGAATATTTCTTGCCATTCTCTTGTGGCTTGTAGCATTTCCATTGAGAAGTCAGCTTCTAGCTTATTCGGGCTGCATTGTATATTACTTCCTGTTTCTGCCTTGCTCCCTTTAAGATTCTTTCTTTGTCTTCAAATTTTTCCATTTAATTATGATATGTCTTGCAGTGGGCCTCTTTGGGCTCCTCTTGATTGGGACCCTTTGGCATTCTGGACTTGTGTCACTTTTAATCTCATCAAATTAAGGAAATTTTCCATCATTACTTTTTCAAACAGGTTTTCTATCCCTAGCTCTTCTTATTCTCCTTCTGGTATCCCTATTATAGGGAAATTATTCTGTTTCATGTTGTCTTGCATTTCCCTTAATTCTTCTTTATTCTTTCTCATTTTTTTATGTCTTTTCTTGCTTTTTCTGGGAGGTTTTTTTTTTTACTTTGTCCTCCAGCTCAATGATTTGATCCTCTGCTTCATCCACCCTGCTTTTGATTAGTTCTACCATGTCCTTTAATTCAGAATTGTATTCTTTATTTCCTCTTGGCTCTTGTTGATGGTTTCTATGTCTTTTTTTATGTTGATATAGTTTGCAGTAAGTTCCTCATAATTTCCCTGTAGTTTTTGGTAATTCACACTGAGCTCATTGAACTTCTTTATAACCACTGTTTTGAACCCAGTATCTGATCATTGACTTGCCTCTATTTCATTTAGCATTCTTTTTGAGGATCCCCTCTTGCCTTTTGAGTGGGCATTCTTTGTCTTCCCGTTATTTGTTGGAGTATTCTTGTTTTCTTCTCCTTCTTAAATTGATTTGTTTTGACTTTCTGATTTTGTAGTGTGAACTTCTATGATAGAAGGCCTGTGAGATTCAGTGGTGCAGTCTCCTTGATGACCTGAACTTAATGCTCTTGGGATGCCTTTTATGCCATTTATGCTGGTTCTCTGGATGTAATTGGGTTTTGAATGTTATTGGGTCTTTCTCTGGTGGGTCCTTCCCTCCAGCTGGTTGACTGAGGGCCACTGCATCCACTACATCTTGTGTGCTGTTGTGCAGATGCTGCCAGAACAAAACCACAAATCCCATGAAACAAACTTACACCAGTAAGCACAACTTCCACTTACAATCCCACTATCAACAGCAAATGAACCTGTATTAATAAGGGTATAATGAGATTAATACTGTTATAAGATACAAGAGTGGATATGAGATGACTTACTAAAAGAAAAATGATTTTGAGAGGGTCGGGAGGAGCACTAATGAGAGCTGGGAGTTGGAGCAATGGAAGGAGAGAAGGTAAAGTTTACCTTATGAAAAAAAAAGGTAATGAAGAATGTAGAATGGAGTGTGAGAAAGGAAGCACATAATATTAGGATTAAACATAAATTAAAATAATGTAAAATAAAATAAAATGAGAGACAGAAATAAAAAGGAAGGAAAAATAGTAAATAATTAATAAAAATATAGGAGTCAAATTGGAGAGAAAGATCCACCACAGTATATCAACAACAAACAAGCTAAAATTAATGTAGGTAGTATGGGAATAAGAGTGAAAAACAAAACAAAAGTCTAAGAGATGTTTAGAGGAATGGAAAATGATTTTGAAATGATAGAGGGAGTGAGAATATTAAAAATGAGGAACAAAAGCCAGGCTAAGATATGGGAGAATTAAAAATTGGGATATAAGGGAAGAGAAAAAAGGAGAATTAAGAAAAATAAAAGGGCAGGATGAAAGAGAAATAGAAGAAAAGAAAAAGAAAAAAAGCAGGCTAAGATGGCAGAATTAAAATTTGAGACAAAAAAAATGAGTAGGAGAGGGACCAGTAAAATATGATATCTGAAGTACAGAAGTAGTGAAGCTCTAGAGATAAAATTGAAAAAACAATGCAATAACAACTACCCTACCCACAACCAAATTGAAAGATTATTAAATGTGGAGAGAGAACACAGTTGTTTTAAAGGCTGGGCAAAGGGATATGAAATGAGCCTTGACAAGAAAATTACTTTTGTGTGTCTGGATAGAGAAGAACTAGTAAGAATGTGGGATGGAAACAAGTTGTAGCAAGAGAGAAAACAAAATTTGAAATGAAAATAATGTGAGGAAAGAAGTTAAAATGGGCTAAGAGAAAGGAGGGGCAAAATATGTGAATTGAAATACACTGCAGCATAAAATCTAGTGACTTAATATATACAAACTGGCTGGACAAGAAATGAATGTTATAAAGCTATGCAGGAAAGAAAATATCACAAATCGTGAAGAAGACCACAGGCTTTCATCTCAGTAGCGTCTTGTATTTACCACTATTTTTTCTTTCTGGATCTGCCTCAAGTGATGTCAGATGTTGATCCAATCTGACCTTTGGCAGCCTGTTTGATACTTCCAGTGATCTGCTGTCCCTGGCTTTCTCCTTCAATTGTTAATCTGGTCACTCTGCCCTCAGTAGTCAGGTTTAAGCACCGTATGGTGGGGCCAAACCTCTACTGGTGTGGGGGCCATTGTTTCCCCTCAGGCTGCTGCTGTTTGAAGGGGAGTTGTGTGCCTGAGCAGAGTAATTGCTGCATATGGAGGTTGGCTGAGCACCGGTCCCAGCAGCTACACTTTCAGTTCTCTCCCCAAAGCCTCCATCCATCCCCAGTCTTTCCTCAAGTCTCTCTAGTTCAGTCTGTGCCAGTGATCTACTGTTTTTAACTATCTCCTTTGGTTGTTCATCTGGTATTTAGGACTCAGCAGTGAGGCTTAAGCACCAAAGGGCCAAGGAAGAGATCTGCCTGAGGTTGGGGCTATTGTTTCCCCTCAGGCTACTGCCACCCAGAGGGGAGTTGTCTGCCTGAGAGGAAGGGCTGCTGCCATCTGGGGGATGATTCAGCATGGGACCTGGCATCTACTCTCTCAGTTCTCTCCCCAAGACTTCCATCACCCATCTCTCTTCAGGTGTCTCCAGCCCACCCACCTTTGTCAGAGCCCAGGGTAAGTGGCTGCTAATGAAAATTTGTGTGTTGTCCCTTTAAACAACTCTTGCATCTTCATCTGTTTGGTCTGTCTCTGGAGCCCTGCTGCTTCTCACTGCTAGTTGTTATCTGTGTACATTTTGGGCTCTGGTGTTCAAGGCTTGGAATCCTAGCTTAGGGGTTAGATTCCATTCTTCTACAGGGATCTAACAGGTCGGTTAACTAACCCTCTGGTGCTGCTGCCTGCGGGTGCACAGTCTGGCTTCTTGAGTCTCTACCACACTCCTTACCAGACAGGTTGTGCCAAACCTGGCTCTTCTGTCTGTCCAAAGTTATATGGCTTCTCTCTTGCTATTGCTCAGTTGTTTGTTCCAGGTGGTTTCTCCACAATTGATTTGTAATTCCAGATTAACCCTGGAAGGAGGTCAGTGTGACTTCCATTCATTCCTCCACCATCTTTCCTCTCCAGATTTTATTCTTTTTTGGCCAATAATATTCCATTGTTTGTACTACTTCTTCTTTATCCATTCATCTTTCAATGGATGTGTAGATTGTTTTCATATCTTGTCTATTGTATTTGAAATTCCTTCTTTGTCTTGTTATAGCCTTTGTTTTAAAGCCTATTTTGCCTGATATAAATTTTGATACCCCAGCTTTTTTTTCATCTTCAGTTGCCTGAAATATCTTTTTCCATCCCTTTACTTTAGTCTGTGTATCTTTTACAGTAGGTGGAGCTCTTGTGGGTAGCATATGTATGGATCTTGTGTTCTCCATTCATCCATCTATGTCTTTTGATTGGAGCATTGAACCCATTTAAAGTTATGATTGGTAGGTGTGTAGTTATTTTATTATTTATATTTTAAATCTTTTTTTCCTTCTTCTTAAAGATGTCCCTTGAACATTTCTTGTAATACTGTTTTGGTGGTGATGAACTCTTAACTTTTTCTTGTCTGAGAAGCTCTATATTTCTACTTCAATTTTAAATGATAGTCTTGCTGCATACAGTAATCTTGGTTGTAGTAGGTCCTCACTTTTCATCTGTTTGACTATTTTGTGCCAATCTCTTCTGGTCTGTAAAATTTCTGTTGAGAAATCAGCTGAGATTCTTATGGGAGCTCCCTTGTTCATAACTAACTGCTTTTCTCATACTGCATTTAAGATTCTCTCTTTGTCTTTAACCTTTGGCATTTTAATTATGTGCCTTGGTGTGGGTTCATCTTGTTTGAGACTTTATGTGCTTCTTGTATATTTATGTCGTTTTTTTGCCAGGTTAGGAAAAATTTCATTCAATATTTCTTAAAAGACTTTTCAGTCCCTTGCTCTCTCTCTTCTCCTTCTGATAATCTGATAAATGTTATGTTGATGTTTTCCCAGAGGCCCCTTAAGTTATCCTCATTTTTACTTATTCCTTTTTTTTTGATGTTGTAATTGAATGCTTTCCACTATCTTGTCTTCCAAATTGCTGATTCAATTCTCTGCTTTACCTGATATGCTCTTGATGTGCCCTAATATATTCTTCATTTCTGACTGTTTTTTTTATGTTTTCTATCTCTTTGTGTAAGTTCTCACTGATTTCACCTATTCTTCTAAGTTTGTTGAACATCTTTGCAACCAACATTTTGAACTTTGCATCTGATAGATTTCTTGCCTCCATTTTGTTTAGTTCTTTTTTTTTCTGTAGTTTTCTCTTGTTATTTCATTTGGGACATGTTTTTTTGTCTCCTCATTTTGGCTCCCCCTTGTGTATGTTTCTATGTATTTGGTAGATATGCTATGTCTCCCAGTCTTGGCAAGGTAATAAGTGTCTTAAAAGGTCCAGTGATGCAGACTCCTTGGTCACTTAAGCTGGTTGTTCCAGGGGTGTCCTTTGTGTGGGTCATGTGTGCCCTCCTGTTGTACTTGAACTTTGATTGCTGTTGGCATGCCAATGAGTGGGACTGACCCTCAGACTGATTAGTTATGAGGACTGACTTTGACTACAGTGGATGAGCTATTGTGTGGGAGCCAACCCCACTAAGTGGGATTTACTATAGTAGGCCTCTACTACCTGCCAACTCAACCTTTTGAGTGTGTCATTGTGGACACAATTGGGTGGTTCTCTGGTGTTGTTTGAAGCTGGTCACCTGGTGTATTGGTTCTGGGGCTTCTTGGGAGGGACTCCAGTGCACTTCCAGCTCAGCCTCCACCTATGCCCATCCCAGAGCCACCTAGTAGGGGCTAAAAAGTAGCTGCCTGTGCTCAAATTGGAGGCGCCTGAGACAGACTATACTGCAAACTCCCACTAGTACCAGGGGCCTATTTGCAAGAGGTACTGGGCATGCCAAGCCCAGCCACTGTTTGCTTGGGGTTTGTGAACCTCTGAGAGACCTTGGGAAAGTCTGCCGCATGGGCTGAGGCCAGGAGCTTGTGAGGAACAGCCAGTGAAAAAAGTTGGGGTTGATATTAGAGTTATACAGGGTGGATTCTCAGGGAATCACCAGGGCGAAGCAAGTTTCGTGGCGACTCAGATTTGGTGTCCACTTGCAACTGCAGGCTGGGTTGGGGAGGGCTTAGCAAAGAAACAAAGGTATTTGCCAGTATGTTAGTTCTGGAGAGAGCTGTCCCTCCATCCCTCACACTGAAACCAGACAATTTAATGTATTCCCTTACATTTCTGGCACTTTTGGAGCTGCTGCCCTAGCACTGGAGCTCAAGGTGAATGAGTACATCAGCAAATAAGCTGTATGTAGGGAATTTAAGAAGAATGCATGGGACTTCACAGCCCTCCATCTTGCTGGATCAGAATCCCCACTAATTTTCATAGCCATATGTTGAGACTCCTCCTCCCAGTACTAGTGGTCTGGGCTCCCCCCTGGTGTAGGGCTGGGACCCCTCATTCCTCAAGGAGGGCCTCCACAGCTGAGATAACCCACCTTCTTCTTAAGCACCTCACATGGATGTGGGACCAGCCTGTTTCATATCTCTTCCCCTCCTACCACTCTCAGGATGGCTTGTTCGTTCTTTATATCCTTAGTTGTAGTTCTGTTCAGCCTGTCTTCTGTGGTTATCCAGGGTGGTTGTTCTATAATCTAGTTGTAATTTTGGTGTCTAGTATTTTAAACTTGTTAAATTCTTAAAATTTCTTATATTATAAAGGGCTGAACCACCAGAGATTTTTTAATTAATTGATTTTAGAGAGAGAGAAAGGGGGGAAGAAAGAGAGAGAAACTTCCAGTTGTTGTTCCACTTATTTATGCATTCTTTGGTTGACTCATATGTGCCCTGACCAGGGATGGAACCTGCAATCTTGGCATGTTTGGATGGCATGCTAACCAACTGAGCTACCCAGACATGGAAAATCACCAGAAATGGAATTACCTTTATTATTTTTAATCATCACAGTCTGTTCTCCTGACACAAGTCCATGGTTTAATTTTGCTTTGTAAGTAAAAAAAAAAAAGAACTGAGAAGATTTGCACAAACCATTCCAAATAGAAAGGCAACCTTCAGAAAGTTCTCTGATTTCATTGACTAGGAGAGCCAATGTCATGGCTGAAGGGCCCATGTGGCTCAGAATTATGTAATGCACATCCACTGTAATTTGAATTGTGAGGGGCATAACCAAATATCACATAGTACTGTGGCTGAATTTAATATGAGGTAATGGCTGTTGTGGATTAAACATTGCTCCCAAGAGTCTTTCTAGAGTCAGGGTGACCTCTACCCCTAAAAGATGACTCCCCCCAGAGAGGATAGATAGGAAGGCCTGGGAACAACTGGCTGCTCCAGAAACACTGTCATGGGCACCTCACATTTAGTGGATCAGTTTATGGACTCTAGAAGAAGGAAAGTTCTGCAAGTGCTATAAAATCTGCTGCACAGCACTGTACCTACAGTTAACAATACTGTATTATGAATTTAAAAATGTGTGAAGTGGATAGAGCTCAGGTTAATTGTTCTTACAAAAATAACCACACCAGAACATAGTAGGAGGAGGACAATTTTGGAAGTGATGAATATGTTTATTACTCAATCTGGGTGTATACAAATGTCAAAACTCATCAAATTATATACATTAGATTTAAAAACTGATAAGCAGTGTTTTTACATAATAATTATACTTTGATAAAGCTTTTCTTTTTTAAATTCTCTGTCTGCTTTGCAAATAACTGTTGGCAAAGTCTTCACTGTACTCTAGTGGCTCAGATGGAAAAACATGGTCTTAACATGCCAGAACAAAACTTGTCCTTGCTGAATTCAGACCTAAGGATTCTGATTAATGAATCAAGTCAATCTAGAAGAAACTTTTCCTGCTGTGATAGATCTGTTCAGAAGCTCCTACCCCATTCCACTTCATCATCCAGTCATTTTTATGATCAGAAGCTTGCTTGGGATGAGCTACACAATTTGTATTGGAATCAAGAAAGCTAACTCCCAGTGGCTAGCACTAATCCCACAGCAACATGAGACAGTTTAGGCAATGGTATTTTGTGCTCTCACACAGCCTTCCTCACTGTAAGGCAGATCAACTCTAGGCTCTGTTCACAGTAGAGAGTTGTTGGGACACCACAAAATTTGTCTCATTACTGGGTTGGCACCTCTAAAAATGCCCCACACTCTAGACTTGGGAGCAGAATCAGTGGAAGCCACTAAGATTTCTTTTTTCATATATGTAATTGTGCTATACCTAGATTACCTGAAAGAATTTTGGTCTTTTCCTTTCAAAATTATAATATCTCCATAAGACCAAATACTCTTTTTTTTTTTTCATCTAAAGAGGTTTGCTTTTTCTTATTCCTGTAAAGGAAATAAAAAGTTTTTTGTGCTTTAACATCATGTGAAACTAATGAAGATTCACTCCCAAAAGCAAGTTATGCCCCATCCCACTTATTCTTCCATATGTCCTTTTGGCTACTCCTTCCAGCTGGTGTCATCCTGTTTATATCATCAACCTAGTAAGCAGCCCTTGTCAGGTTCTAGCAGGCAGAGAGAGCACACAGCTTTCTGCTTAACTATTATGTTATGCTCCCTCCTAGGCTCATATCAAAATTAAATGAGAAAATGCACAGAAAGCATTCTCCATGGCACAAAGTAAGAGTTTAATAAATATTTACCACTTCTATGATTTGTAATGTCTCAGTAAGTGTCATAGTCACTGAAAATTCTTCTTGCTATGACAGTTATGGTCATCTGAGAGTTTAGAAACTAAGGCCCTAACAGTAGATTTTGGTAATGGAATCTTTTATACACAGAGTATAAAAAAGGACTCTCAATCCTAACCCACCTTCACTTCAGGGCTTTGTTTAGAATTCCTCCAGGGATCTAACTCTGGACTATGTGCATCTCAACATACATATTGTACATGTTATGCACCATGTACACTAAACTCTGTCCCCCAGTACCCAAACCCGTACAGTATAAAACATTGCAAAAGGTAAACAGTTGCTCCCACTCTCATAGCTGCTTTATGAATCTCTAATTATGGGTCTGTTTGTAAAGCCTGCATGTTGATTGCTCTGTTAAACCACTGCTAGTAAAGGAAACAAGAAGGTGGTGGCTTAAAATGTAAGTCCATATCTTGAGAAAGGGCTTCATCAAAGGTTTGCCTTCCAGTGTGATCCCTCCTCCCCTACCAGAGATGGATTGCAGCCCCTCTGGAGCTAACCAGGATGCCAGGCAGGGAGCAAGTACTCAAAGACACCAGTGATATAGGAGGCAAGGCCAAGAGGGCTTTGCCTCCCTGGGTTTAGGGAACTGATTCACAATGAAAGACTTCTGGAAAGCTATGATGCCAAAGGCTTTATGTGTAACACATGGCATTGCTGATATGATAGAAGGGGTAACTGATGTTTAGCAAGGAAATAAAGCCAATCAAAAGAGTATGTCCACCAATTTCCAAAACAAAGTCAGTTTTCCTTCCTAACACAGGCTTTTTTTATAATCAGATTTACAATGATCCCAGGGACTTGGCTGACAGCAGAGGAAAAGGAAGTCAAATCTAAAGGGTAACATTGATTAGGCTATGGTTCTATTTTTAGACCTGAATGTCACAGACCAATATCTTATCTGGAACTCTTCTACATGCTGAAGTGATATATTATAAAACAGTCACAAAATCCAGGCATGCTGGTGTTAGTGAAATCAATGACTGAGTACATTATTTCAGATGTTCATTAATTTTCAAAGGATGTGCTCTTTGCATGGGAATGTGGCAATATTCACCATCTCTAGAGGTATAATGTAGCCTTAGCCAAGTAAAGTTATCTTCTCTGTTATAAAATGGAGGTTCTCCATTGATTTACTGGTCCTTTCTCAGGGACTTGCTACTTATGGCCAAGAGGATTTCCTACTTGAACTTTCAACCAGTTTCTTATTTGCTTGGTTTTCAAAGGTTCCTCCTTGAAACATTTAAATGTTTCTAGCCATACTGTGTCTGTGGTTATGAAAACCACATAAATGACCATAGCAGACAACTACACTTCAGCTTTCTTACAACTCTCACTTAGAAGTTACAAACTTGTGTCCATACATAGATCATAGACATATTTGTCCAACACAGTTATTTCCCATCTGAGACAATATTTTAAAATTAGAAGTCATACCTCTCCTTATTACATAACAGGTGACCAAGACAAAAAAAAAAAAAGTCCAAATGAAAGAACAGATCAAAGCTCCAGCAAAAACACAACTAAGCCATGAAGAGATAGCCAACCTATTGGATACACAGTTCGAAACACTGGTAATCAGGAAGCTCACAGAACAGGTTCAGTGTGGTTGCAAAATGCAGGAAAAAATGAAGGCTATGAAAAGTGAAATAAAGGAAAATGTACAGAGAACCAACTGTGATGGGAAGGAAACCAGGACTCCAAGCAATGTTGTGGAACAGAAGGAAGAAATAATCATTCAACTGCAACAGAATGAAGAAACAAGAATTGAAAAAATGAGAAAAGGCTGAGGAACCACCAGAACAACTCTAAGTATTCCAGTATCTGAATCATAGGGGTGCCAGAGGGAGAAAAAAAAGGGCAAGAAATTGAAAGCTTATTTGAACAAATAATGAAGAAAAAATTCCCCAATCTGGCAAAGGAAATAGACTTCCACAATGTCCAGGAAGCACAGAGAGTCTTAAAGAAGTTGGACCCAAGGAAGCATACACCAAGGCACATCATAATTACATTACCCAAGATTAAAGATAAGGAGAGAATCTTAAAAACATCAAGAAAAAAGGAGACAGTTACCTACAAAGGAGTTCTCATAGAGCTATCGGCTGATTTCTGAAAACATACTTTACAGGCAAGAAGGGGCTGGAAAGACATATTCCAAGTCATAAAAGGCAAGGACCTACATCCAAGATCACTCCATCTAGCAAAGCTATCATTTAAAATGGAAGGGCAGATAAAGTGCTTCCCAGATAAGGTCAAGTTAAAGGAGTTCATCATCACCAAGCCCTTGTTATATGAAATGTTCAAGAAACTTATCTAAGAAAAAAAAGATTAAAAAATGTGAACAGTAAAATGACAACAAACCCACAACTATTAACAACAGAAACTTAAAAACAAAAACAAAAAAACAAAGTAAGCAAACAACTAGAACAGGAACAGAATCACAGAAATGGAGATCACATGGAGAGTTATCAATGGGGGAGAGGAAGGGGGAAAGGGGGGAAAATGTACAGGGAATAAGTAGCTTAAATAGTAGGCACAAAATAGACAGGGGGAGGTTAAGAATAGTATAGAAAATGTAGAAGACAAAGAACTTATAAATACTACCCATGAACATGAACTAAGGTGGGGAATGCTGGTGGGAGGGGGCTACAGAATGGACTGGAATAAAGGGGGGGGGAATGGAACAACTGAAACAGCATAGTCAATAAAATATGTATTTTTTTAATTTTATTTTAATCATTGTTCAAGTACATTTTTCTGTCCTTTACTCCCATTCCAGCCCACCCACCCATCCCTCCCCAACTCCCCCCCATTTCCACCCCCCCCCCAGTTTTTGTCCATTTCTCTGTCATATTTGTTCCTGTAAACCCTTCCCATTCTCCCCTGAAATCCCGCCCATCTCCCCTCTGGTCACTGTCAACCTGTCCTCTATTTCAGTGCCTTTGACTATATTTTTCTTGTTTCTTTGTTTTGTTGTTTAGGTTCCTGTTAAAGGTGAGATTATATGGTATTTGTCTTTCACTGCTTGGCTTATTTCGCTTAGCATAATTCTTTCCAGCTCCATCCATGCTGTTGCAAAGGGTAGGAGCTCCTTCTTTCTTTCTGCTGCATAGAATTCCATTGTGTAAATGTACCATAGCTTTTTGATCCATTCATTTACTGATGGGCACCTAGGTTGCTTCCAGCACTTAGCTATTGTCAATTGTGCTGCTATGAACATTGGGGTGCATAGCTTCTTTTGGATTGATGTTTCAGAGTTCTTAGGATATAGGCCCAGCAGTGGAATTGCTGGGTCAAAAGGCAGATCCATTTTTAGTTTTCTGAGGAAATTCCATACTGTTTTCCATAGTGGTAGCACCAGTCTGCAATCCCACCATCAGTGCACTATGGTTCCCTTTTCTCCACAACCTCTCCAACACTTCTTGTTTGTTACTTTGTTTATGATGGCCATTCTGACTGGTGTAAAGTGGTGCCTCATGGTGGTTTTAATTTGCATCTCTCTGATAGCTAGTGATATTGAACATCTTTTCATGTGTCTCTGGATCCTGTGTATGTCCTCCTTGGAGAATTGTCTGTTCAAGTCCCTTGCCCATTTTTTAATTGGGTTGCTTGTCTTCTTAGAGTGAAGTCGTGTAAGTTCTTTCTATATTTTGGAGTTTAAACCCTTGTCTGAGGTATCATTGGCAAATATGTTTTCCCATACAGTTGATTCTCTTTTTATTTGATACTGTTTTCTTTAGCTGTGCAGAAGCTTTTTATTTTGATGAGATCCCATTTGTTTATTCTTTCCTTTATGTCTAGTGCTCTAGGGGACATGTCAGTAAAAAGGTTTCTGCATGAAATATCTAAGATCTTCCTGCCTATGTTCTCCTCTTGGACTTTAATGGTGTCATGGTTTATATTTAAGTCTTTTTTCCACCTTGTATTTATTTTTGTATAAGGCGTAAGTTTGTGCTCCAGTTTCATTTTTTTTTGCATGTAGCTGTCCAGTTCTCCCAACACCATTTGTTGAAGAGACTGTTTGCACTCCATTTTATGTTGCTTCCCCTTTGTCAAATATTAATTGACTGTAGAGACCTGGGTTTATTTCTGGGCTCGCTGTCCTGTTCCATTGGTCCATGTGCCTGTTTTTATGCCAGTACCAGGCTGTTTTGATTACCGTGGCCTTGTAGTATAGTTTAGTGTCAGGTATTGTGATCCCTCCTACTTTACTCTTCTTTCTCAAAATTGCAGCAGCTATTCAGGGTCGTTTATGGTTCCATATAAATCTTTGAAGTGTTTGTTCTATGTATGTGAAATATGTCATTGGTACTTCAATAGGTATTGCATTGAATGTGTAAATTGCTTTGGGTAGTATGGACATTTTGATGATGTTAATTCTTCCAATCCATGAACACGATATATGTTTCCATTTGTTTGTGTCTTCCTTAATTTCTTTCTTCAGTGTTATGTAGTTTTCTGAACACAGGTCTTTTACTTCTTTGGTTAGGTTTATTCCTACGTATTTTAATTTTCTTTTTGCTATATCAAATGGGATTTTTTTCTTGATTTCTTCTGCTGCTGTTTCATTGTTGGTATACAGAAATGCCTTTGATTTCTGGATATGGATTTTGTATCCCACTGTTTTGCCAAATTCGTTTATCAAGTCAAGCAGTTTTTTGGTAGAGTCTATAGGATTTTCTACGTACACTATCATGTCATCTGCAAACAATGACAGTTTTGTTTCCTCCTTTCTGACTTGGATGCCTTTTATTTCCTTTTCTTGTCTGATCACTGTGGCTAAAACTTCCAATACTATATTGAATAGAAATGGTGAAAGTGGACATCTTTGTCTTGTTCCTGATCTTAGTGGGAAATATTTTAGTTTTTGCCCATTGAGTATGATGTTCTCTGTAGGTCTCTCATATATGGCCTTTATTATTTTGAGGAATGCTCCCTCTATTCCCACTTTGCTGAGTGTTTTTATCATAAACTGGTGCTGCACCTTATCCAATGCTTTTTCTACATCTATTGATATGATCATGGGATTTTTGTCTTTGCTTTTGTTTATGTGGTGTATTACATTTACTGATTTGCAAATATTGCACCATCCTTGCATCCCTGGGATGAATCCCACTTGGTCATGGTGGATGATCTTTTTAATGTATTGTTGGATGCAGTTTGCCAGTATTTTGTTGAGGATTTTAGCATCTATGTTCATCAGCGATATTGGCCTGAAGTTTTCTTTCTTTGTTGTGTCTTTATCTGGTTTTGGGATTAAGATGATGCTGGTCTCATAAAAAGAGTTTGGGAGTCTTCAATCTTTTTGGATTTCTTGGAATAGTCTGTGAAGGATAGGGGTTAGATCTTCCTTAAATGCTTTGTAGAATTCTCCTGTGAAACCATCTGGTCCTGGACTTTTGTGTGTCAGGAGCTCTTTGATTACTGCTTCAATTTCATCTGCTCTTATTGGTCTGTTCAGGCTTTCTGCTTCTTTTTTATTGAGTTTTGGAAGATTATATTTTTCTAGAAATGTGTCCATTTCATCTAGGTTTTCAAATTTCTTGGCATACAGATCTTCATAGTAATTTCTTACAATCCTTTGTATTTCTGTGGTGTCAGTTGTAATCTCTCCTCTTTCATTTCTGATTGTGTTTATTTGGGTCTTCTCTCTTTTTTTCTTGATGAGCCTGCTTAAAGGCTTTTTGATTTTGTTTATCTTTTCAAAGAACCAGCTCCTGGGTTCATTGATCCTTAGAATTGTTCGTTTATTCTCTATGTCATTTAATTCTGCTCTGATCTTGGTTATTTCCTACCTTCTACTTGCTCTAGGCTATCTTTGTTGTTGTTCCTCCAATTCTTGTAGACATAGGGTTAGGTTGTTTGTTTGAAATGTTTCTATCTTTTTTAGGTAGGCCTGTATCACTATAAACTTCCTTCCCAGAACTGCCTTGGCTGTGTCCCATACATTTTGGGTTGTTGTGAGTTCATTTTCATTTGATCCAGAAACTTTTTGATTTCTTCCTTTATTTCATTCTTGACCCACTCATTGTTTAATAGCATGCTATTTAACCTCCATGATTTCGAGTGTTTTGGATTTTTTTCCTTGGGGTTGGTTTCAATTTTCAGTCCCTTGTGATCCAAGAAAATACTTGGTATGATTTCAATTTTCTTGAAGTTTTTGAGGCTTGCTTTTTGTCCTATTTTGTGGTCTATCTATGAAAATGTTCCATATGCATTTGAAAACAATGTGTATTTAGTTTCTTTGGGGTGGAAGGCTCTATATATATCAGTTAAGTCCATTTCCTCTAGGGCATTGTTCAATGCTACAATATCTTTGTTGATATTTTGCTTGGAAGATCTGTCCATTTTTGACAGTGGGGTGTTAAAGTCCCCTACTATAATTGTGTTGCTGTCAAAGTCTTTCTTGAAGTCCTCCAAAATTTAACCTTTGTATTTGTGTGCTCCTGTGTTGGGTGCATATACATTTACAATGCTTATGTCTTCTTGGTGGATTCTCCCCTTGAGTATTATGAAGTGACCTTCTGGGTCTCCTTTTATGGAGTCTATTTTGAAGTCTATTTTGTCTGATATGAGTATTGCTACCCTGGCTTTTTTTTTTCCTGCCTGTTTGCTTGGAAAATTTGTTTCTAGCTCTTCACTTCCAGCCTTTGTAGGTCTTTTATTCTGAGGTGGGTCTCTTGTAGGCAGCATATGTGTGGGTCATGCTTTCTTATCCATTCAGCTATTCTATTTCTTTTGATTGGAGCATTTAATTCATTTACATTTAAGGTTATTATTGATAGGTACTTATTCATTGCCATTTACGTGCCTGTGTTCCTCTCTCCCTCTCTCTGTTTTCCTTCCTTTCCTTAAAGCAGTCCTTTTGGTATCTCTTGCAGAGCTGGTTTGGTGGAGGTGTATTCTTTTAGACTTCTTTTGTCTGGGAAGCTTCTTATTTGGCTTTCTATCTTGATTGAGAGCTTTGCTGGGTAAAGTAGCCTTGGTTTCAGATCTCTGGTTCTCATTACTTGGAATATTTCTTGCCATTCTCTTCTGGCTTGGAGTGTTTCCATTGAGAAGTCAGCTGCTTGCCTTATTGGGTTTTCCTTGTATGTTACTTCCTGTTTCTACCTTGTTGCCTTTAATATTCTCTCTTAGTCTTGAAATTTTGCCATTTTAATTATGATGTGTCTTCAGGTGGGCCTCTTTGGGTTCCTCTTGATTGGGACTCTCTGTGTTTCCTGGATTTGTGTGACTTTTTCTCTCATCAAATTAGGGAAGTTTTCCATCATTACTTTTTCAAATAAGTTTTCTATCCCTTGCTCTTCTTCTTCTCCTTCTGGTATCCCTATTATGTGGATATTATTATGTTTCATATTGTCTTGCATTTCTCTTAATCCCTCTTCATTCTTTCTGAGCCTCTTTTCCTTTTCTTGCTCTTTCTGGGTGTTTTTTCTACTTTGTCCTCCAATTCCCTGATCCAATCTTATGCTTCATCAATCCTGCTTTTCATTCCTTCCACTGTGTTCTTCAGTTCAGAAATTGTATTCTTCATTTCCTCTTGGCCCTTGTTGATAGTTTCTATTTCCTTTTTCATGTTGTTATAGTTTGTAGTGAGTTTGTTGTAGCTTCCCTGTAATTTCTCATAGCTCATTGTGAGCTCATTGAGCTTCCTGATAATCATTTCTTTGAACTCAGTATCTGATAGTTGAGTTGCCTCTATTTCATTTAGGATTCTTTCTGAGGCTTCCTCCTTTCCTTTCCTTTGGGGATTGTTTCTTTGTCTTCTAATTGTTCATGAGACTCTTATTGTTAGCCCCTCTTTCTTAAATTGACCTGTTCTAGTTTCCTGGGTTTATGGTGTGAACTTCTATGGTAGAATACCTGTGAGATTCAGTGGTGCAGTCTCTTTCAGGTATCCTGGTGTTCACAGCTTCCCCCTTCTCTTTTTTGTGATCAGTTGGAGGGGTAAGGCAAAATGGTTTAGGACAGAAAGACAATATTCTATGATATTTATAGTAGCAGCCAGTAGAGAAGGGATAGGATATCCTTCGGATATGTATTGTGCTATCCGTGATCTTCCACCCCACTAGGCACATTTTAGAAAGTATGGAAAGAAGATAAGACTCTTGTTGGGGAGGAAAGGATTGTGAGTTGGATCTAGAAAGCTGTGAGGCTGTGGGAGGTCAGATTCTGAGGTAGGGTGAGAGTAAAGAATAGTAGATAGGTGTAGTGTATGAAAGAATAGAGTTAACCACTAGAGTAATAGAGTTTGGGAAACCGCTTAATGGGCTGAAATCTGAGAGGGGTGTTGTGTAGTATTTACAATTATATAGAATAGGTCTTATTTACAGTAATATTAGAGCAACAATCATATGATAGAATATATGAGATCTAGATAACAAGAATAGGTAGTATAGAACCTTGAGTAGTATACTAATGGAACACAAATGAAGAACAGTAAATTAGCAATACACTATGAATGCGATAACAGGGGAAACCTATCAAACAATACAGTATAACCAGCCAAGCAAAAAAGACTATATAGAAAGAAGAGGAATACCAAAATACTATTAAAATTAAAAATGTAAGAATAAATGATTTCACCTTTAACAGGAACCTAAACAACAAAACAAAGAAACAAGCAAAATATAGTCAAAGACATTGCATTAGCGGACAGGCAGGAAGTGGCCAGAGGAGAGAGAAGAGGGAATTTTAGGGGAAAAGGGGAAGGGTTTGCAGGAACAAAGTTAAAAGACA
>PVIA01011124.1:0-46867 GCA_004024845.1 Tonatia bakeri
CTTCGTGGAGAATGAGAGAAAGAGAGGGGAGGAGTCTGGACAGAGAGAAGCTGAGGGTGGAGGGCAGAGGGGGGGAGCCAGGAGCTCAGCCTGGTGCCCAGGGGCGGGGATGATGCAGAGGATGGGGAAGCAGTGGGCAGTGAGAGACTGGGTGGGGCAGGAGGTCGAGAGAGGGGTCTTGGTTCTACAGTGGTGGGGGGCACTTCGGGGGGGGCACTCCATGGAGGAGACTGCATGGGTGTGGGTGGGGCAGTGGAGGGGGGCTGGTGCCCAGCCTTGGGGCCCAGTGAGGTCGGAGGTCACTGGCTGCAGGGCCGCCAGCCTGGCTCAGAAGCTGACTCGGGTGGGTTGCTGTGTTGGCCCAGGACATCCCAGCGGGCAGGGTGGTGTCCTGGCAGAGCTGTCAGATGGAGAACGTGGGATGAGGGGGTCTCCCCAGGATCAGACAGGAGGGGTCAAGGACTCCAATCAGCGAGAGGCCCAGCCTTATAACAACTGTGAGCGTTCCGGAGTGCCGATGAGGCCAGCTTCTGCTGAGCCAGAGCAGGCTACACCAACCTGGCCAGGCCGCCCCTGTGCTCACCTGCCCTTCACAGGTGAGGCTGTGCCGGCCTGGCCCCCGCGTGGTCAGCGCTGGGGCCCAGTCCATCTGCCCGTGTCTGAGGCTGAAGTGGTTTTGCTCTCCTGAGCTGAAGAGGTGAGTGGGGTGCAGAGAGGGGTATTGCTCAGGATGTGGGGTGTAGGGCCCCTTAGCGGACCAGGTGTGGGGGAGGGAAGACATGGATGTCAGCCTCCTTCACCACCCCCCCGCCCCCAGGGGCCTTGTGTTCACCGCTTCTTGCCCTGAATCTGCACACCTGGACCGCGGGCACGAGACAGGTCTGGTCACTGAGCACGCTCGCAGGTGGTGGTGCGGGCCCAGCCCCAGGCTTCTCCTGGGCCTTCTTGCCCTTGCCATTCTGCTGTGCAGGCTGCTGGTGGGGTGGGGCACTTTCACCCCTCTTAGGCCCACTCGGGGCCCTTCTGTGGAAGGAAAGCCCAGCGGCAGCTGCAAACACCCCCTCCGCTCCCCAGCATAACCCCTGGGGCAGACAGCAGCTCCAGTCTCCCCCACTCCCTAACCCCACCCGCTGCAGCTGGAGAGCTACCTGGAGTCCCTGCCAAACCAGTTTGGAGAAGCAAAGAGCATCACAGAATCAGAACTGGGGGAGAGGGGCTCCCACCCCCAGCCTCTGCCTCTTGGTCATCCCCCAGGCAGTGGGCACATTTCATCCCCTCCCTTTCCAAGGAGGGTTTGCTAAGCAAGCCCCCAGGAAAACACCAGTGGGTTGGTCGTTCCTCCCCCAACACCTCTGAGGCCCCCACCTGTGCTCCATGCCCAGGTCTGTTCATCTAGCAAGGGGCCAGCCTGGAGGAGGCGGCCAATTGATGAAAGAAGGACAGATGTTTTGAGGGCCTGTCTTGTGCCCGGCACTCTGGACCCTGTGACTCAGGTTGCACTGGTGACCAGGAAAAGTGGGGGTGGGGGGTGTCCCTGACTGGATGGGAAGGAGGCGGGACCCCCATCTTTGCAGCCTGTTTTCTGAGTGTTCCCAGGGCCGTTCCCACACGGTTTCTCACCAGGGATAGAAAGGTGAGCGCGAGGAGAGACCACGGAGTTCTGCCTGGGGGCCCGCTGCCCCGCCCTGTCATCCAGAGCTTTCTTTACTTCGCCGAGTGCCGACCCAGGGCTCCCCACCCCGGTGCGCTCCCAGCCGCCCAGATTCCTCCCGCGGCTCCTGTTCTGCGCTCCGGGAGGCCCTCAGAACGCGTCCTCCCCACCCCCTTCCGCCAGTGAAGGGGACCCTTCCTTCCCATTCCTGTTCTCCCGGCCCCTGCCCTCTGCGTGGCGAAGCTGCCCACCTGCCCTCCCTTCTTCCAACCCCTCTCCAACCGGTCGTCTCGCCGGTAACTGCAGCACCTGGGCAGTCAAGGTGCCCCCTCCAGGCGCCGCTGACCAGCGCCCCTCCCCAACCTGGCCTCTCCTTCCTTCCTCCTGCGCTGGCGCACCCGGGAACCCAAGGTGCCCACCCGTGGGGGCCGGAGCGCGGAGGTGCCGTCTCTGCCGGGGCGCGGCTCCACCGGCAGGGTGCTGGGCTGCGGGCGCGCGGCGGGCGGCGGGGCCGCGGGGGCGGAGGAGCGGGCGGCGTGAGGGAGGGGCCTGCGACAGCGGCGGCGGCGGCAGCCCCAGCCCGCGCAGCCCGGCTCGGCCCCGGCTCGGTCGGCGCAGCGCCGCGCGCGTCCCCTCCCGCCGCCGCCGCAGCCAGGCGCCCCGGCACCAGGCCGCCGCCGCCGGGCGCACGGACGCAGCGCGCACCGGCCGGGATGCGCGCCCGGGCCCCGGCCCGCCCCCACCCGCGGCCGCCGCCCGCCCGCCGCGCGCTCGCCTGACCGCGGCGCCCGCCCGGCCGCCCCTGCCCGTCCCTGGCCGCCCCCGGCCGCGATGCCCGCCCCCCGGGGCCCCGGCGGCCCGCGACCTTGCTAGGCTGCGGCGGCATGGCCCGCGCGCCCGGCTCGACCTCTGCGGATTGCATCGGTGTGCGGTGGCGGGGCATGCCCAGGGCACCGGGCACGGCCTTCAATGGGCGAGGACACGGACACGCGGAAAATTAACCACAGCTTCCTGCGGGACCACAGCTATGTGACTGAAGGTAACGTGTTGTCTGAGGCCCCTCCGGCCGGCGCGGCGTGGGGATGCCGTCGCACCGAGTGCCCTCCGAAGGTTTGGACCGCGCGCTGTGTGTCGTGTCCCCCCCGCCCCACCCCACCCCACCCCACCCCGGCCCGGGCCCCGGAGGGAGGGAGCCCCAGGGCCCCGGCCGCCTCTGCCCAGCCGCCCCAGGGGGCAGCGCCCTCCTCCGCGTCCCTCCGGCAGGCGCTTTCCGCCCCCAGGCCTGCGGACATCCAGGATCAGCTGCGGCCGTCATTTTTTAAACGGCCATCCCTGCGGTTAATCTGGTGAAGAAATCCGGGGAAATTTAATGGTTTAGAACCCTGGATTGCCATTTCAGCCCTGCCCAGAGCCTGCAGAATCTTCTAGGCTGCCCACTCCCCAGAGACCAAGAGGAACCCAGAAAAAAATGCATGACCAGGTTCCTCGGAGAGGCTGTGTCCTTGCCCCGCCCTGTGCCCCCGGGGGCAGGGTCCCCCGTGTGGGAGAAGGCGGCTGGTTGGGGGTTGGTCTTTTATTCCCGGTGAATTATCCTGAGATAGAAGCAGCTGGCCCCAAACTGTCAGAATTTGCCAAAAAAAAAAAAAAAAAAAAAAGTGGGACATGCCGCTCTAAAGGGGCCCCGCATTTGAATTCCCCTAAATTGTCTCTACAAGCCCAAGCCTAGCCCGCCCAGAGGCTGGTGGGAACCCGAGGGCCAACACCTCTCTCTCACAGGCCAGTAACTTCCAGGGGTCCCTCTGCGCTGCCTCCCCGTGCCCAGGGGCGGCGGGGAGAGCTGCTGAGCCGCAGCGAGGGTCCTGCGGAGCGGAGCCCCGTGCGGGATGGGGATCACTAGCGCCAGGCGTCAGCTTGCTGCTGCGCGGGCGCATGCTGGAGGCCTTCCCGGGCTCAGGGACTGGAGCTCCTTCCCTGGGGGCTGCTGGACTAGCTGCGGAAAGTGTGGGTTTTTGCCTGAGGTCCCACAGATGCCTCAGTGGGAGGGCCCTGGGCACCGCGTCCGCGGGGCTGGTGCGCGTGGGAGCCTGCGTGGTGGAACGTGTGTGGGCTCCGCGGGAGTCCCGCCGCGTTGCTGCCTGGCTCCCGCGGAAACGAGGGTGAGCGGGTGGCCGAGCCCTGCGGAGGCTGCCGGGGTAGCGGGCTCCCAGGGCGTCCCAACCCACAGAGCAGGGGCTGGGTGTGTCGCCTGGGCCTGGGGGTGCTGTGGGTGGCGCTTCCCGCTCCCGGGAGGAGAACCGTTGAGTCATGCTTTGCTGCTGGGTGTGTGTGGGGAGAGGGGGCTGGGCTGCCCAGGGCCAGGTGCGCTCTGCCCGGAGTTAGGGCCCAGGAGCTGGAAGGCCTTTTGTCACTTCCCTGGGTGAGGTGATCAGCCTGGGTCCGGTGCGTGGCGGAGCGTGCAAGGCCTCTGAGCTGCTGGCAGGGGCCTCAGTGGTCTGGCACCGGCCAAAGGGGATCTTGGCAGGCGCTCTGGTCCGGCTTTCTAGAGAAAGCCTCCTTTTTCCCATCTCCACGTGGAGGATGATGGGACGGAACTCAGGGCTTAGTGACTGAAAGTCAAAAGCCCCCTGCCTGACCCATAGGGGGACACTCGCCAACATTAATTCCGTCTTCATCCCCTCTGCCCCTCTTTCTTTCATGAGCTCACCAGCTCCTAGCAGGGGAGAGCAGGGGCCAAGTGCAGAGTTAGGGTAGAAGGGATGGTTGTCACTTCCTCTCTATCCATTCGGCAAATAGTTCCTGAGCGCCTACTGTGTGCCAGTCACTGTTTCAGGCCTGGGGACTGGTCAGAGACCCTGCCCTCGGGCAGCCCGTGCTCTAGAAGGGACTCCTGCGATGTGATATGGAGGAGACTGTTCTCACCGTCTCAGTTTCCCCGTCTGTAGAATGGGCGTGGCTAGTACCAGCCTGCCGGTAGGTCTCGGGGTTTCTGGGAGGGTCTGGAGAGGTGCTGGATGAGGAGCCGCCTTGGGATTACTCTTTGTTCATTTTATAGTTGGCCGCTGAAGTATGACGAGCTCCCATGATGCCCTGGGGCCTCCCGCAACATCCCCATGCCCCTCAACCCCATTTCATAGATGAAGGAACTGAGGCTTGGCCTTGGTCTGCACCCCAGACTGAGCGCCCGCTGTTTCAGGGCCCAGGGCCCAGGAGCTAGGGGTGCAGAGAGGGACATAGCCCGACGTCCCTGCCCTCAGGGCGGGCAGGGTCTGGTGGTGGAAGCAACGGCCGTAATGATTCCAGTCGGAATTAGATGAGATTCCCGGCCTCCCCGCATGACCACTGCCGTTCCCGCAGTGGCGCCCCTAGTCCGCGGTCCTGCCTGCCGTTTGCGCTCGGAGCACGGTCGCAGACGTGGTGGGCAGAGGGAGCTGAGTTCAAATCCTGCTTCTGATACCTCCCGTGCTGGGCAGCCTGGGACAAGTTACTGGGTCTTTCTGAGCCCCATGCTCTTCCTTTGTAAAGAGGGAATTACTAAGGACTTACAAGGTTCTTGGGACCATGAGTGATTATGTTAATATGGAAAGCACGCAGCCTGGCATTCGGTCTCGTAGAAGCATTTACTAAACTGTGCTGTTCAAATGTAAAAGTCTTGTTTCTGTAAGAGCTTCATGAGCCAATAGCGGGTGCTACGGGTTTGCAGAAGGCCCAGGTGTTCAACTGCATGGTCCCCCTGGTCATTTGGTCCCCAGACGTGCCTCAGTACCCCCGGGGCCCGATGCACTTCCTGTCCTCAAGCAGGCCGGTTTCCTCGTTTCCAGGCTGTTGTGCCGGCTGTGTCCTTTACCCTTCACCTTCCCGTGGCCGACTCATTCTCATCCTTCAGCTCTCAGGTTCAATGCCGTCTCCCTGGTGCCAGTCCTGCTTGAGTTTTTGGGTCTCTTGTAACATCTCAAACACTGTGGGAAGAGCATGGGTTCTATTTTGCTTTGTGTTTTTGTTTCCCTAACTCTTGGCCCAGCTCGGCTGATTGAGGGTAGAGGGTTGGGTGGGGGTGCAGGTCACCTTGGGGCGCAGAGGACTTGGCCAGGGTGTGTGGGTGTTGGGGAGAGGATTGCAGCTGAGGCTCTCCGGGCACTGGGCAGACCTGGGCCCTCAGGGGGCCCTGGCGCTAGGAGAATGCCAGAGATGTGTGTCTGTCCAGACTTTTAGTAAGAGTCAGGCACGGCCCCAGGCAGGGTCCTCCCTGGCCTTGTTCTCTGGCTGCCACTGAGGGCTCAGCTCTAGGGTGTGTGAAGCAGATGCTCCTGGCCAGACTGGACTGCAGCCTCCCCCCACCTGCCACATAGTGGTGTTCGCCCTGCACGGCTGCGTCACCCCGCAGGGCTGCATTCACTCCACATGGCGGTGTTTACCCCGCACAGTGCCTCTGGGTCTGGCCCTGGCGGGGGGGCAGTGATGGACCAGACACAGGAGCTCACAGCCGGGGACTGTGGCCAGGAGGTGGCAGGTGGCAGGTCTCTTTGGCAAGCAGTGGTCACTCCCAGACACTTAACTGGCTACACACTTTGGGGCATGTTCTTCTGCGGCCCCTGCTTTCCTTCCTTCCGGCGTCTCTGCCCTTGAACTCTGCTGGGCACATGCCGCTTGGTGTGTAGAAGGACACATTCCTTCTCTGTTTCTCTAGGCCTTGTCCTTGCCGCCCTTGTGCCACGGGACTTCCGAGTGATCGTTTCTCTCTGCAGGGTTATCCTGATTCTACAGCTGGGGGCATGGAAGGGGAGCTCCGAGGAGGGGAGTGACTTGCTTAGGAGCTGGAGAGGTCGGGGGGCACAGGCCTCTCTCCATCCAGCATTTGGGGAGGCAGTCTCTACCGCATGGGATTGTCTCCATGTTTTGACCTTGTGCCCCGATAGCATCAGCTTTCTGCCCAGGCCTCAAGGACCCTGGAGAGGGGGTGCTGCTCGTGGGAGACCCAGCATTCAGCCAGGTTGGCACCCTGGGGTGCATATTGTGGCTGATCTCCCAATAGGGAGTGCTCCTCATGCCCCTGAGAACTTGGCGGGTTCCCAGCAGGAGATCTGGGGCTGTGGCCTGGGCCAGCGTGGCCATGCCACCCCCCTTGCACTGACTGGTGGGACATGGCCGTCACTCTGGAGGTCAGGCAGAAAGTCGAGAGCGCCGCAGGAGGCCAGGCTGCGTGCTGCGATGGAACATGGAAGCCCTGTTGTTGCCACCAGCCACCTGGAGACTGGGGGGGAGCAGGCTGAGAGCCGTCAGCACTGTGGATGGCGGGGCAAAGGCTGTGTGGACTCGGGGTCTGCCCTGTGAGGGGTTCCTGTCGCCACACCCAGCTGTACGCTACACACTGGCTTACTTTCCGCTAACCCTGACCGGTGGGCAGGTGGGCTCCCGGAGCACGGCTTTCCTCGTTTTCCTTCTGCGAGGTAGACGTCCAGTTCCAATGGACTCCTCCACATCGCCTCCTGCTCATTGGTACTTGCTACTGATTTTTACCCTCAGAGCCCGCAGAGCTGAGGGGGGTTTTGGAGGGAGTGTTTCGAGGTGGCAGCAGTGTGTGGGAGCCCGGAGCCTTGGGGAGAGGGTTTCAGAGTGACGTCTGCCGTCCCTCACAAAGACACATGTTAGCCATGTGCCGCAGTTCCTTCCAGTCTTCATTTAAACGCCCACATCCATTTTCAAGAAAGCTGCCATCTCTCCATGTGAACCACTTTGAAGGCCACTGTTCAAATTGGGCACGAGGTAATGAGAGTTTTCCAGGGCTCCGCTGCAGGGCTGGCTCCTCGGGGTGCGGCTGCGCAGTTGTGTACGGCCCCCCACGCAGAAGGACCCCGGGCTTGGCTAAATGCTCTGCTGTTACCGTCTTGAAACTCTTAATAATTTTATCTTTGCACTCCTGTTTTGTAAACGAGGTCTGATGGGACGGTGGAGCGTGTGGGTGAGCGGAGGTGGCACGTACAGCAAGGGCCTCCACGGTGGTGTCTGTGACCGCTTAAGCTGCTGCGGGCAGCCCCGAGAGGCCTGCCCCCTGCGGGAACCGAGCCGTCCTGGTCCTGCGCGCACAGCGGAGGCAGGCGCGTTCTGAAAGGCCCGGAGGACCAGGGGCCCCTGACACGTCCCTTCTCGCGCCTGTCGCGCCCTGTGTTAGCTGATCACTGGTGCGGAAAGCGACCGCACGGAGGAGGGAAACGCCGGACGAGGAGGACCGTGCTCCTCGCCCCTCGGCCCTCATCCATCACTGTGCGCGGAGTGCGGGCGTCAGCGGGCGGAGTCAGAGCAGGGGAGTCGTTCCCGCGGCTCTCGGAGAACCAGCGCGCAGGCGCTCCCGGCAGGCGCAGTGTATTTCAGCGATCCTGCCGCCAGTTCAGTCTTCTGCGTGCAGAAGGATGAGCGGTAGAATCCGTGCCCATAGTTTAAACTGTTTTCCTTTATTCCAGTTGCCATTAAATAGCAAATAAGCAACACCATGACAAACCTCGGACTATGAAAAGGCTTTATATTTCAGTACCTTCAGTGACACTCGCCCCCTGCTTTGAAACAGGGGGCTCTGCTCGTTGGCTTTGTCCTGGGCCCCGCAAACTACGAGCTCGGCCCTGCTATGCTGTAGGAGTTAGACTGGGCTCCCTGGGAAGCTGGAACCCGTGGCCTGCCTCCCACCCCCTTGGCTTTTGTGACTGTCGAAAACGCCAAGAACCTGTCACCCACTGGGCAGCTTTTCCCTCTTGGGTGGGGTTAGAGCATCCCAGGGGCCCCTCACCCTGCCACAGGCTGTTCCAAGAAGTGGCTGTGAGTTCTCTTGCTTTAGAGCCCAGCCTTCAACCCTGTCTGTCCCCGCAGGCCGCAGGAGGGGATTCGGAGCAGGAGTCCCCAGCTCGTTCCCTAAGCTCACCATTAAAAAGCAGACTTTCGTGCTCTCTGGCCCCAGCAGGGAGGAGGGTGTGCAGCTGGTCCCCTCGGCCCCTGCCCCTCAGTTCTGTGGTCAGGTGACTCTTCCTGCAATAGATGTTCAGTTAATCACCCCTGATGTTTGGGACCTACGTTGCTTTTTTTGCTTTTATAAGCAACACCGAGTGAAGGAACACTGTTTGAGTATGAAGACTCCCTACTCCCACCCCTCCCCCAAGTTTTGGAACAATTTTCTTAAGAGCTAGCCCTATGCACGCAATTCTGTGTAAAAATTATGCACGCGTTTAATGTTCCTGACACGTATTGCCAAATTATTCTCCAGAAAGTTCCTCTGTTTTACCACATGCTGATCGGCATTAGATATTCTAATTTGTTTGACCTTTGCAAATATCACGGATGAAAAATATTTGTTTTAATTCCTGCCTGAATACCAATGAGGTTGCACAGTCTTTTCACTTTTGTGCAACAGACATTCCTGGTTCCCTGCGTACACCAAGGGGGGCGCCAGATTCCGGGGGTGCCGCGCTGAGGCGCAAGGTCATTGCCCTCACTCACTCACTCACTCACTCACTCCTTCAACAACTGTTTCGGGAGCGCCCACTCTGTGCCAGGCAGGGAGAGTGAGTGGGGTGAGAAGAGGGTCAGAGGAGCCGAGTCCAGAGGCCCCAGGTGCACCAACAACTAAGGGACACGACGTTCTAGTATATTCCAGGCAGGAGGAACAGCATATGCACAGTAACATGTGCCAGTCCCTGGCAGCCTCCAGGTTCCTCTGCCTGAGCCCAGGAGGTACCTGCCAGCCTGCTCGGGGAACAGGGCCCACCTGGGACCCGCTGTGTGCCCAGGACGGGCACCACCTCCTTGCACAGTGGGGACCATTGTCCTCTAGAGCCCTGGGCTGAATGGCCCATTGAGGCAGAACAAAGGCGGCTCAGAGGTCCCCCGGCTGCCCCAGGCAGGGACGGGATCTCTAACTGCAGGCCCAGGACCACGTCGGGCAGGCCTGGCCCTCTGCATCCCCCGCCCTGCAGAGGCCGTGGCCCTGCCACCTGGGCTGCGTCTGGGGACAGCTGTGAGACTCTGCAGGGTCTTCAGCCTCTGGACCAGCTGCCCCCCCCTCCGTGAGGCAGAGACGGGACTGCCGGCCGCCGGGCGTCCTGTGCTCGGTGGATGCGTGTGCATCCTGTGCACACGTCTCAGCACAGAGGAGCTGCTTCCGTCGTCGCTGTCAGCCTTTGAATGTTTATAATTTCAAAAACGTCTTATGAAAACGCTCGAGTACCTGCAGCAGGAGAGGAAATAAGCTCCTGAGGGGCTCCTCACCCACGCCCTCGCTCCGGCCACTCTCCGGATTTCCCCGAACCTTCTCCACTTACTCTCCGTCCTTGTTGCTGAAGGACTTTAAAGCAAACTCCGGCGTCCTGCCTCTGCATGTGCCTCTGAAAGGTGGGGCGTTTCCTGCAGAACCAGACGCCCCCATCCCACCTCCCAAAACGAGGACGAGTCCCTTTCCTCTGAATCCTGGTCCGCCTCAGCAGCGCCCCCAGGTGTCTCAACAAAGCCTTCATCTTGGCGGCTGGTTGGACCTGCACCCGAAGCCCTGTGCCTGCCTTCACTTGTCTGTCCCTCCTGTCTCTTCCGGTTGAGCCCCGTCCCTCCCATTTCAGACCACTGGCTGCTGAAGACCTTCACCGCTGTTCTGCACGGGCCGCGGTTTCCCCTCACTGTCCCTACCCCACGTCTGGATCCCAGTTGCCTGGAGGGCCTGGAAGGCTGATGGGGCGGGGTTGCCTGGATGCTGGGAAGCAGCCCCAGGGGTGCCCCTCTCTCCTTACAGAGCCCCCTCGCTGCTCACTAAGGCCCACCTGGGCTGCAGGTTCATGAGTGGGAGAAACGGTTTGTTTTCGAGCCATCGAATTTCGAGGCGTCCTGTTATACGGTGGTAGTAAATACAACAGTCATGGGCTCCAGAACAGAACCCCGGTCCTGCCCAGCCTCTGCTCCGAGGTCGCCTGTGCAGCGGCTGTGCCCTCTCCTCCAGCCTACAGCTCCTCCAGAGGCTTCCGGTGACTCCCTTCTTGCTCATGTTAGCCCAGGTTAGCCGTCGCCTGCAGCCCCAGTCCCAGCCAGGAGGGGTGACCCAGCTCCGGCCATAAGACAGGCCTGGATCTCAGGCCTTTGTGACACAGAGGACCTGGGGTCCTGTGCCTCGCAGCCTGCCCAGGTGCATGTGGTGGACATGTCTGCTGCACAGCGTGGGGCGTGTGTCCGAGTGCCTGAGCGAGGGGACAAATGGTGCACCTTCGATCTGACCCCAGGGCGGTCCAGGTTCTTCTCTTTCTAACCAGATGCCACAGCTCCCCTGGCCGGGTTCCCCGAGCAGAAATGCTGTCACTCTGTGCAGGCCCAGCAGGTGCCCCTGTTCAGGTGGATGACACCCACCCCCAGCCCCGTGGTTCCGGTTGCGGCTGCCCGGGGAACGGGGTAACTGCCCAGCATGCAAGCTTCACCCCTCGCCCTTCTGGCCACACATTGCTGCGTGAGGACCAGGCCGCACCATGATCCATGACCCAGTCACTTCTTGCCACGCCTGTCACCTGTTCGTTGGTCACGGTGCTTCTATTAGTTCACGCACGGAGTGCAGAGCGCACAGTGACGTGGCCTCCCGGCCTCCCTGTGCGGCATTTTCCAGAAATGCAAAGTCCAGGGAGCGCCTGGCCCACCAGGAGGACGTTCAGCCGGGGCTGGAAGTGGCGCTGCTGGAAGAGAGGTCTGGGGGGAAGGTCGGTGGGGTCCCTCGGACCCCAGATGAAGCTGCTGACGAGAGGGTCAGGGAGCCGGAGGGCTGAGAGCAGTGAGCACGGACTTCCGGCGGAGGTCAGGACAGTGGCCGAGACGGGAAGGATGATGGCACCCGAGGAAGTGACACTGGAAAGGGACACCTCGCGGCCAGACACTCTCTTGAAGATCACTCAGGATGTTGAAGGCGCAAAGAATAAAACCTTGGACCTGACCTTGACTTGGACAGACAGTCCTTGGAGGACATGCCCGGAACAGAGGCCTGGCCGCCGTCCTCAGCTGTGTGACCAGTGAGCAGAGGCAGCCAGCACCATCCATGCGTGTTGCTCTCGGTATATGTTAAAGGAAGAAATAAAGTACTTGAACTTGCAATTCGTCTAATATTTTAAATCGCTACGCACTCAGCAAATGCTGGGTTTACCACTTTCATTTTCCAGTACATTTATGACCATCAGTAAGGGAGTTTGTAATGTCTTGGGAAAAGGTAAAGGTCACGGAACTTGTGTAATGTCCGCCTTGACTGTTGGGGTCCCTTTGAATGGCTTCAGTGAGCATGGCCACCTTGTGCAAGGTAAGAACCCCCGGCACCGATGCCAGCGGGCAGTGTCTGTGCTGCGTGGCCTGCCCCCACGTCCTGGCCATGGCAGTGTTTGAGCTCTGGCTGGGGATGGCGGTCAGTGCTCCCTGATTGGGGGTGACAGCTCAGGAAGGTGAAATTCCCCCACGTCCCCGCTGCAGAGGTGGTGGGTGGCCCACGCGTCCCTGAGAGAGGGACATACACGCTCCCTCCGCTGTGTTCCCCCGAGCAGTCCAGCACGGGCGGCACTGGCCGAAGGCGTCGGGGGCCTGGGCTGTGCTGGTCCCCACCCCGGCTTCGGCACGGAAGGTGCGGGAAACAGCCCTGGCTCGTTCGTTTACAGCCCCGAGGAGAGGGCGGGCTCTCCACGGAAGCTGTGCAGACAGAATCTGTCCCCGTGACACGGCCCTTCGTGTCGGATGAGGGAACTAGGTTGTGTGTGTGTTAAGATGCCCCTTGTGAGCAGGTTTGGATTTCATTTTGGTGTTTGTTTTATCAGTAGAATAAAGGGGTGGAAATAACATCCTGATTTCACGGCCCCAAAACTTTGTTTCATTCTTGCTACATTTCCTTCTTACCACCGCCCTTGTAGATTGTCATGGAAACACAGTTTTGTATCTTTTAAATATTTAACTTGCTGGAAACATTACCTCTTGTTGTTACACGCTCGGAGTAAACAAGTTTTAATGGCTGCATAATAGTCCATCGTGGATATAATGATCGATTCAGTAACTGTACGGATTCCCTAGTCAGACTCTGGCTGAGCGCCTGTGGCGGGTGTGTGGGTGGGGTGGGGTGTGGGGAGGGGGAGGAACAGAGCCTCTGGAACCGGGAGATATGGGCAGATGCTCCTAATCCAGTGTGAGGGGAGCCCTTTGGGACACAGTGGGGCCAGGTCACAGCCTGGGGGAAGGCAGGCAGAGATGCTGAGTCTGGAGGAGGGAGCAGCCGGGCCGGCACAGCGGGAGAGAGTGGGGCAGAAGGCACACGGTGGGGGTGCGGGTGGGGATGGGGGTGGGGGCAGGGATGTCTGGGCAGAAGCTCGGGGGTGGGAAAGAGCTTGGCTCCAGGGTGCTGGGGTGCTCACCTGCCGTCTTGGAGCTGGTCTTGGAGCTGGTCTCGGAGCTGGTCTCAGAGCTCCTGGGCCGGCAATGAGGGCCAGCAGAGGACACAGGCTACTGGAGGGAAAGGAAGGGAGAGGGAACCGAGAGGCCCACGCCTCCCTGCAGGAGTTTGGAGAGTGGAGGTGGAGGGCGTGCAGCCCCGCGGGGATGTGAGCACCTCTAGGAGTGGCCGGGAGGCGTCCAGTGGGCTGGGGAGGTTGTGGGGGAGGGGCGTGGGGCTTCTCACGTGGTCTTCGGCCAGCACCAGAGTGCAGGGCCGCAGAGGGCACGCGAGCGGGGGGCTGGCCGGTGCAGGTGACGGCGGGTGGAGGGTGAGCCGGACTCCCTGCTCCCAGGCACCCAGGTGCCATCCCGGGGGTTTTGAGACGTGAGCAGCACCCTTGTGGATGTGCACTTTGCTGTGTTTCAGCCACTCCCGTCCCTGGCCATCTTGGAATGCAATTTCTCGGTGGAAGGCCAGGGCTGCTCTTAAGGGCTGGAACAAAGATTCAAAGACCACGCTGTCTGCGAAATTAGAAAGGACCGCACCCCTCAGTTCGGAGGTTCTCTAAGAGAGCAAGGCCACAGGTGTCTCGCGGCAGGAGCTCATCTGCGGGCCACTGCGAGCCCGTCAGTCTCTGTCTCCGGCTTTAAAAAAAGGGAAAGGACTGATTTCCGCTCTGGCCTGTGGTGACGCTAGGCTGTGCTCATTGTCTCCTGGTGTGCATCTGACGGGCGGCGCCGTTGGCCGTGCCGCGGACTCTGCCTGGCTTGTCTTCCTGGGGAGGTGATGATGGCGGTGGCGATGACAAGGCAAGCTGCCTTTCTGGACTGCTCCTGTGTCACCCGTGATGTCCCTGAGCTCGCCAGAGCGTTGCATGAACGGTGGGAGGCAGTGGAAATGACCCCGCCTATGTGTCAGGAAACAGACGGGGCAGGGGAGGGGGGTGTCACGTGCCCAAAGTCTCACAGTGAGAGTTGTGGTTGCTTTTACTGTGCGACCAACCACTCTGCTCTCAGTGACTTAAGACAAGAGGCGTTTCCCTGTGTTCCCTGGATTCTGTGGGTCAGGAACTGGGGTGGGGTCCAGCGGGGCCGGTCTGCTCCGTGTGGTAACGGCTGAATCTCCCTCTGAAGCTGGGGGGTGGGTTGGCCGGAAGGTCCCTGCTGCCCAGTGAGGACGGCCGGGAAGTTGACGTCCCCTGGACTGTCGGCGGCCCTGGGATCTAACGAACAGCCTGGGGACTCTAGTTAATAATTCTATACTCTATACCTGAAAATTGTTGAGGAAACAGACCTTGAATACTCTCCGGGAAGAAAGGAAAGGGTAATGTGTAACCTGATGGGGGTGTCAGCCAGCACTAAGGTGGCAATCATTTTGCAATGTGTAAGTGTATGGGATGACACGCTGTATACTTTAAAGGTATACAGTGTTACACGACAATTACATCTTGGTAAAGCCAGGAAGAAATAGTATAGGAAACAAGAGGACAGGAAAATCTTTCTTGGGGGGTGGGCTAGACTGCCTGCAGCCCGGCCTCCCCGTGTGTGTACCACTCGGCGGTTATTCCTGCAACAGAGGTCGGTTGGGGTGTGGCCAGTCTGTGGCCCCAAGTCCCCTTCTGCAGGTATGCTGTGAGGCACCCACACCGTGGATGATGGCTCCTCCACTGGGTGCAGGGCTGCAGAGGGGACGCAGGTGGGCTGGCTGGTGTTTCTGCTCCGCTGACCCCGTGCACTTGGCCCTGAGGCCACGCAGACCCCCCGGGTCACCGCAGTTGCTCCACCTGCGGAAGCAGCTTTATCGGAAACCACTGTGGCCCTTGGCGCACACGCTCCCGCCTCCTGGAGGACAAGGACGGCTCTCGGGGTGAATGTGCCAGAAGGGAAGGAAGCCACCCCGCTGTTCAGTGAGAACGCACGTGTCCCTGCTCTGGGCAGGCTGGGCAGTGTCCAGGCTTTGTCCCTGAGGCAGATGCTGTCATTGTCCCCGTTCAGCAGCCCTGGGCCCGGAGCTCACTGCGGAGGAGGAGAGGGGACCTGCTAGTCCCAGGCAGTGAGGGGAGGAGCTGGGGCTGTCGGGGCCTGTCTGCCCCCCCGCCCCTCCTCCACCAGGAACATCTTCCGGTCTGGTTCCGAATGACAGGTGAGCTTTGGAATCATTTTAGAATCATCCCTGCGAGTCCCAGGCAATGGGCGGTGGGCCCGTCTCTTCTGAAGAGGGGGCCATCGGCCCACACTAGAGGCGCCCCTGGCCTCTGAGTGCCCAGGGCTCCCTGAGCTCCGGCGTCAGGGTGCGGCCACCGGATGGGCGGGTGCCCTGGGTGTGGCCGACGGGGACTGCGGCCTGCTGTGCCGGACACTGGCCCGATAGAGCCCTGTGGCTGCACCCACACCTGTAAGTTTTTCTAAAAAGCAGCTTCATCAAGACATAAGTCACACACCATGCAATTCGCCTGTTTCAAGGGCACAAGTGAACAGAGTTTTGATATGTCACATAATTAATTTTCTGAAGACTGTGGTAAAAATATGTATTCTATATATCACAACATTTGCCATTTTAGCTGTTTTTAAGGGGTTAATTCAGTGGCATTAATTGCATTCCGCATGTGTACGGCCATCACCGCTGTGCCGTTTGTTCCAGAACTCGTTACCCCAGTCCGAAGCTCTGTGTCCCGCGGACCAGGGCCTCCCCCAGCCCCTGGGAACCTCTGAGCTGCTTCCTGTCTGGGAATTACGCCCCCAGGGGCCTCAGCTGCACGCCGGTGGGTCTGCGCAGCGCGCGGAGAGAGCTACTGTCCACGGTGGGAAGGAAGTTAGATCTTCGACAACCCGAGGTTCCCCGGGACGAAATAAGTCACAGAGGTGGCCGTGGCGTTCTGCAGGAGGGAGAGGTGGGGGACGCTTCCCAAAAGCACCGCGCGCCCCAGCCGGGGAGCAGGCGTGGGCGGATCCCCCGCGCACCCTGCCAACTGGCCTCCTCTGGCCCCTCCTCTTACTGAACTGTGGGCATCCCAGCGGGGCGGCGGCCTCCCCGCCTCACCGAGGAGGAAACTGAGAGTCAAAGTCGCGACCTCCTGGCCAGGAGGAGGCAGAGCGGCGGGGGGCTCCCCACGCTGTGGGTGCCTCCCGAGACCCTTAACCCCACCCCTTCCTCTTTGGGGCCCCTCCCCCACGCCGTGCCCTGGGTGCTGGCACATCTGCGAGAGGGGCTGGGGACACCTGGGGCCGGCCTTGCTCTGCGTCCTCTGCCCGGTGGGCAGTTGGCCAGTCGAGGCCTCCGTGCCTGCAGCTCTAAATAGGGGCCGAAGAGCGCCCCCTCGCGTCTGTTCGCGGGCGGACTGAGACCGTGCGTTGGGTGCGTCTGATGCTCAGAAAGGCCCATCAGACGCTGTCTTTCTGCCTACGGTTGGATGTGTGGACAGAGGAAGAAGCCGCACCCAGCCCGTCCATGCTTGTCATTGTCCCTGGGGAAGATACTGCAGGGAGACTGAGGCCTTGACCCTCCCCTCTGACCCTTTAATCATGGACGGCAGCCTGCAGTTTAGCTCAGGGATGGGGGAGGGGGTAGCCTGTGGTGGGCCGCGCTGCTGGGCTGGGGCATCAGCTGGGCCCCAAGGCCCCATGTGAGCTCCATGATGCGGACTTTGCCTCCAGGAGACGACTCCCTGGGTTCCAAGCTTGGGAACCTGTGGGGTGGAGCCAGGAACACTCAGGGCTCATCCTGTGACCCAGACACACCTTTTTGATGGCACCTTCCCTGCAGGTGACCCAATTTTCAAAACCCCGAACTGGGGCATTTGTTCCAGTGCAGGTGTGTGTCCATATGGGGACAGTGGGGTGGCAGGTGGTAAACTGGGGCAGTGGCTGAAAACCTGGGGGCTGGGGCCACTGTGTCTGTGTCCTCGTCAGGGGCCATGCTGTGTGGTGACAGGTGGTGACGGCGGCCTGGAGACCCCCGTGCCGGCCCAGGCAGAGCTAGAACCGGCTGTGTGACCCTGGGCAGGTTGCACGGCCTCCTCAGCTTCCGTTCCCTCCTGTGTGAAACGAAGGCCCTGCCTGGGGCGCAAGCACTGGCATGTCTCCTGGAGCAAGGGCGTCTGCAGGAGGGACCACACTGGGGTGTGAGGCCTGCGCCCCGGGGGCAGGACCGCATGGGAGCCCAGGAGGGCTCGGATGGGACGAGGCTGAACCGGGTCGCTCAGAGTTACACTCGGCGCCCACAGGCTCGGGATCATGGAGCAGGCTGGCAGCGAGGGGCTGGCTTCATTCAGGAATCAAGAAGGCAGGCGTCTGTTTTTGCCGCAGAGCTGGACCTGGCCCCTCCCGTCTCCCAGGAAGGCTGCTGGGAGGCCCTGTCCCCAACCCTCGTGCTGCTGATCCCCCCTGCCCCTCCCCACCCTGGTCAGGCTCCTCCAGGGACGGAGGGCTGCTCTGATTCATAGGTTTGGGATGAGTCGTGACATAAGGGGACGGGCCTATGGCAGGGGTGGGGTGGGGTGGGTGAAGTCTGCTCTGGGTTCCGGGATAGCGGGTCCTGCTGGCGTGAGGCTCACGCCCCATCTCCCCTGGGGGCGCTTTCTCAAGAGCCCCGTGTTCTGCTGAGCCCGACTCTACACAGACCTAACGCTCCTCATCCCCTCTGGCGGTTCCAAATGTGGGCAGGGATGCTGTTTATTGGGCCCAAAGACACCCCAGCCAAGTCCCTCAGAGGACCGAGGCCCAGAGGAGGGGGCAAGGGAGGGGCACTCAGGTTGTCCCCCTCCCCCTTCTCTAGCCCCCCAAACTGGGATGCAGGGGTCCGGCTGGGACTGGGGGCAGCTGGATGTTCCTTGTGCTTCAGCTGTATAAGCCTGGCCCCATGTAGCAGGCCTGCTGGCTGGCTGGCTGGATAGCCAAGGCTCTTCCCCGGGGCTGCCCCTGTGGGCCTCTCCTCCCGCCCTCCCCATCCGGCCTGCTATTTGGAGAGAACACAAAACACAGCGAGTGGAAGAGAGGGCATGCTGGGTTTCCCATTTTAGACGGAATTGGTCGCGATAAGAAGTCGGATGGGGCTGGGGAGCACGGGATGCTTAGGAGAGGAAGGAAGGGTAGGACGATGGAACCGCGCTGAGAGGCCTGGCCACAAAGGAGGGGAAGGGGACCGATGTGCTCAGGAGAATTTCCGGAAGGAGCAGGGGAGTCTCTGTTTGTCAATGCGCCTGGACGGCCCACAGGTTTCTGAGCACCTACTGTGGGCCAGGTGCTTTGCTGGTGGTGGTGGGGGCAGGGAACACGGCTGCGGATAGGATTGACAACGTCCATGTCCCAGGAGCCCCAGAACAGACCAGATGGGCCAGACACCAGTTCTGGGGCCATGGTGGGGAGGGGTCTCGGGGCTGGGCTGCCCAGAGGAGGGCCGGGTGGTGGGAAGCCAGGGAGGGCTTCCTGGAAGAAGTGAATTCATCCAGCACATATTTACCAGGGCCTGCTGTGTGTGGGTTGGTGTTGGAGACACAGGAGACATAGCCCTGAGGGAGTTCTAGGATCTAAGGAGACGCAGGAGTGTGTGTGTGGCAAGGAGAGGGTTCCAGAGCCTGGCCCGGTGGAGGCACAGGCGGGAGCTGGCTCGGCCACGCCTGGGGGCCTGGCTCAAGGCCCACCTGCGGCTCGTGGAATTTTTTTCTCCCACTGATGGACCAGGATGTGAAGGCAGGGGCTTCACAGCTCTTAGTGGACAGGCTGGGACTTGAACCCAGGCCCGCAGAGGCCAAACCCAGCCTTTGCTCAGGTCTGCAGGGACCTCCATACACCACTGGGACTGCGGGGTGGGTACCGAGCCCCAGTGGCTCAGGGGCTCCTTGGCAACCCCCCAGCCCCACCTGCCTTCATTGTTGGCAGGGATGCTCTGAGCATCCTGAAGGCTGGAGGGGCCAGAGTCCCCGGAGCTGGCCCGCTGTGCAGTCATCTGGCGTTTCCCATCCAGCACTTGGCGAGCTCTGAGGGGGTAGCAGGGCCCCAGCTTGATTTTTCTCTGACCCGGATGAAGGACTAGGCAGTCACTCTCCCGATGCAACAGACCCCGGATTTCCGCTGAAAATGGGGGTGTTGACGGTGGGTGAGGGGAAGCCGGTGTTGGTAGAATAGATATCGTGAAACAGGTGCTGGGTCCCGGCCAGGGCAACGCAGCCCTTACCTTGAGGGTTGTCCACTGTCGGTGCTGGGACCCCGAAGTGCCTCACACCCCGCAGCAGAGGGGAATGCTGAGGTTCAGGGCCGCCGGCTCCTTGCCCGGGGCCACACAGCCAGCAGCAGGGTGTTGGAACTGGGGTTCTGCCCAGCTTTGCCTGACTCCAAAGGAATGCCGTTCCCCCCACAGCCGGTGGCTCCCAGAGCTAATTTTGCTGCTGCGGGAACCCCACCCCACAGAGCTATGTAGGGCAGGCAACCCCACAGAAGAGAATGAGGAGGGAACCCTGGCAAAGCGGGGCCCCGCAGCTCTGCCCGCAGCTCTGCCTCTCTCAGCCTCGCTGGTCCCCATGAAGCCTTGCTCTTGCCTCTGGGATGGCCTGCTTCCCCAGAACTCAGAGCCCACCAGCACCCCGCTTCTGGAGAGAGGAGAAGAGCAGATTCTGGCCGCTCGGCACAGGGGAAGCCTGTGGGGAAGACAATGGGTGGAGTGGGCCTAGGCACTGCCCTCAGGGGCGCTCGGTCATTTGACCTGGCCAGGATCCTGAGGGACACCCCCGAGGGGATAGAGGTTGGCTGGTTGGTTACTAAGGCCGAGTGTGGGGAAATCTCCGGGCTGGGGGGGTGCTGTGGGGGCTCCCTGCTGGGAGTGCTGTTGGCAGGGACGTTTCCACCACCTGCTTGTCCCGTTGGGGTCACAAACACTGGCTTGTGGTGCCTTGCTGATCTGGGGAGAGGGCCTTGGAGGTGGCAGTTCCTGTCCTCGGCCCCACCCCACGGGCTCTGGGCCAAAGGCCCTGGGGAGGGTCATGCAGCTCCATAGCCCCAGCTCGCCCAGCTCCCTGGGTTGGCAGGAGGGAGGCCTGGGCTGAGGACCTGGGGGACAGGGGTGTGCACCGGCGGCTCACTGGCCTTGCCTGACGACCCAGCGGGGACCTGAGCCTGCGCTGCCTGCAGGCCACTGCTTGGAGCTGGCCGGGGACGGTGGGACAGACGGGAGGCCTGGGCCTGGGTCCAGGCAGGCTCCCGTGTCCCCATCAGCAGAGGTGTGGGGTGGGGTAGCAGCTCACATCAGAGAGTGGCTGTGAGAACTGTGGGGGGATGGGTGGAAAGGCCTGGAAGTTGCCTCCTCAGAGAAAGCACCCAGTACACGTTTGCGGGAGTTTCCCTTCTCACTGTCTGGGGGTTTTTGGAGACCCCCCAGTGGTGCTCTTCTCATTGGCGGGCTGTGGTTGCACGTGCACGGGGCCACCCCTCCCTGCCGCCAGGGGGGCTCGCCAAGTGCGTGCTGTGTAGGCCCGAGACTTTCCCCAGTCTGTTGGGGTCCTTAGGCAAATGCCTCCCATCTCCTGCCTCAGGGTGGGAGGGGGCTGGCGGCTTGGGGCCATGGGATGTGAGTGGGCCTGTGTGGGTCCCTCTGCTCTCACCTGAGGCACCTGAGCCACTGGGGGCTCTAAGTCCAGGGGATGTCCAGGTCCCGCAGGCTGCCGCAATGACAGACCCTGGCTGGGGCCCCTGGCTGTGTCCCTGTAAACCTGGGCCAGCTTGCAGCCTTCGAGAAGTGAGGCAGCTGCATGTTGCAGGTGTCCTTGCCAATGTCCCTCGTGTCTTCCCATCACCAGGGGAACAGGCTTGTGGCACCCTCAGCCTTTGTCCTCTCTGCTGGGGGGTGGGGTGGGGTGGGGTGACCTAGCCCCGGCCCTGGGCCTGGGCCTCGCCCTTCCTATAGCATCCTGGGTGCTGGTGAGTGCTTGCCACCGCCTCCGCACACCTCCCCAGCTCTCTCTCCGAGGGGAGGAACCGCAGCCTGGGGATGGGGTTATTTCAAGGGGATCCCCATGGAAACGGGAGTGGGAGGAGGCTGCGTCAGCTCCTTGGACTAGGAGTTGAGTTGCCGTGGCTGCCTGTCCCTCGCTGAACAGCGTGTGGTCCTCTGCCGGCACCTTCTCTGCACCTCGCGGGTCTCAGACTGGGAGTCTCGGCCCGACAGAGGCCAGTGAGTGTGACCCCGCCGCTGGCACTGCCTGCCCAGCCCCCAAGGCTCCTGCACAGGAGACCCAGGGACCCTCCTCAGGGACCCCAGGCCCGGCCCGGCCGGAAGCTGTCTTCTCCAGCAGGTCTCGGGTGGCGGCCGGCACAGCTCCCCCGAGTTCTCGTGGCCGCCATGGCCGGGCTGTGTGCTTCGCGTCTGTGTGCAGCCGTTGCACCCTCCGTGTTCCGCCGTGGCCCCCTCGTTTACCCACTCCCTCCACCCGGCAGATTTCCTGTTGCACAAGCGGCACCCTCTGCCCAGTGAAAGCTACGGACTGTCCGGCCTCACTTCCCTCATCTGATCGGTGGGGACACAGGTGCTGGCCCTCGCACACGGCTGGTGAGGGGTGGTGGGAAGGTGGGCTGTACGTGGGAGTGCTGTGTGGGTATCAGCAGTATCTCCATGGCCACAGGGCCATGGGGATGGGCAGGGGGACGCCCTGGGGATGGGCTTGGGCCTCGGACACCCGCAGAAGTGTCCTTAACACGACCGTGAGGCCCCTCAGCTTCTACGAGCCCAGCGCGTGCGCAGACCCTGGCAGCCTGCAGCGGGATCTCGAGGCTCTTGCTGGTCCCCTCAGTTCCGTTTGGCCGGGGAGGTCGATGTCCATGTTGCAGATGAGGAAACCGAGGCTGAGGGAGCCGATGTGGCTTTGCCTGCACCCGGGAAGAGACAGAGTGGGACTCAAGCCCAGGCCTGACCCTGACCCTGGCCCTGCAGGCAGGGGGCCAGGTGCCCCCCGCGGGCCTGGCTGCCAGGCCCGGCGGTGGGGCTGGGCTAAGACCACACTGGCTGGAGGAGGAATTAGTCTCAACCAGTGGGTGGGTGGGAGTCGGTGGGGGTGGGGCTGGAGCAGGCTGTGCTGGGTGGTCCGGGAGGGGGACTCAGGGCTGCGGCCAGGGGTGGTCGAAGACGCGGGGTTCTCGTCTCCGGACAAGAACAGGCTCTCTCTGGGCACTTCCCGGGGACCCGGTGCTGTTCTGAGCGTGTCGCCTGGACCCTCCACACGGTCCTGTGGGGGGTCAGTACTGTCCCTGGTTTCACGCAGCTGAGACAGAGAGGTTGGGTAACCTGTTGTGGTCCCTCAGCCAGGAGGTGACAGGGTGTGGCCCTCGGAGAGTGTCCAGTGCAGCCTCCTCAGGGGCTGGAGGCCACATGGCCACGCAAGGGGTAGGTGTCCCCCTGCTTTAGGTTTCGGGACATCTGGGGGCCCTAAAGGCAGGGGGCCCAGTGCCTGCCTCTGAACATCACGTGGGGGCCAGGATATTTGGAGTGAGCGCGGGCTTTGGCTCTTGGAATGGCCTCCGAGCCACTTGGGTTCGTGAAAGTGACACATTTCAAACTCCATTTTTTCATAAAACTTGAACTTTGCAGTCTCACCAGCCTGCTTACAAAGCTGCGCCAGTGTGGGCGGTGACAGTCCCTAAGTCTTGTTCTGGGATAGCCGGTGGAGCAGGCCAGACGCCACAGACGGGGTGCACCCTTGTGAACCGAGTTAGCCCAGTCCCCTCCGAGTGGCCCCGGCTGGCGGGTCCAATGAGAGCTCGCTGATACTGCCAGGCATGGTCCCAGCACGGCGCGTCCAGCCCGGGCAGCTGCCACCGGAATCCGGACCACCCTTTGCTGGTGAACAGAGATGACCCAGAGTCACCCTGGAAAAGCTGGGGGAGAGACACAGGGTGCCCAGGGCTGCGAGGTGACAGCACCACACAGAAGCAACCCCTGCAACCTGCTCATCTGCCTGCCGGACAGCTCTGCTCCTTGCAGGAGCGTGTCATAGTGATCCCTGTAAAAAGGGCTGTGTCTGCCCCGCCCATTGTCACCGGGAAACGCGGGGGCACGGTGTGTGTCTGCACCCCGAGTCTCCTTCCATATGGAGCTGCCTCGTGTTCAAAGGGGCTCAGGAACCAAGTCCACCCCCTCATCGCCTCTGACGTGCAGAGCTGCTGTGCAGGCAGGGGGCGGCGGAGCAGGGGTGGCACGGAGAACCTGCAGTGATGCCCAGGGAGCTCCGGGAAAGTGGCAGCCACGGGGACACCCGAGAGCGGGGAGCTGTGTTTGGAGTCCACAGCCGTCCTGGCTTGCCTGCCTACTGTCCAGGGCCCTGGGCAAACGGTACGACCTGTCGGCCTCGGTCTCCCGCTCTGTCTGCTGTGGAGTGACCGCTCGGCTGTGTGGGGGTGGGGGGACTGCACAGGGAAGAGGGTGTGGGAATGGCTGCCACGGTGGCCTGCCTGGCTCTGCCCCCGCAGGCCTCCTGCGACAGGCGCTGGTCTGGTTCCCGTTCCTGGGCGACACCCTCGTGTCTGTGTTGAGCGCTTGGTGGGCACCCGTACAGTCCTGTGTCCGCTGTTTGGCTCTGGGCTGTCGCTTTTCTGGTCTGTCAAACCTTTCCTCACCAGGGGTTGGAACCCGAGTCGGGTTCCAAACTCAGCTGAGAGCAAGGGCTGTGGTTGGTCCACGGCGTGACCGAGGACGGCGGCGTGCACTGCTGTTGTCCTGGGCCGGCCTGACACGGACCTTGTCATGCCGCCTGCATGCCCTCCTGGGCTGAATGAGGCAGCCGGGCAAGATGTACCAGGGGCCCTTGGACTAGATGGCCCTCAAGGACCCCCCGGAGGGGACTTTGGGGAGGGCAAACACATTGACCGAGCACCCAGCCTCACCCAGAGCCTCTCACAGCCCCGGAACATGGGGCTCAGAGAAGTCGAACTGCCAGTGAAAGTCACACAGCCAGGAAGTGGTAGGTGGGATTTGAACCCAGGGCTTCCTGACTTCTTAGCTCACGTTATGCCCACTGGGCTCTGAGGTTTGCGGTCATTGTTCCAGCTGAACGCCATGGCAGTGACTTACAGAAATATCTGTAAGTAGGGGAGACTCGAGCAGAAGTAAACTGAGTCCTCTCCCAGTGACCAACGACCCCCAGGCCCTGGGGCATTCTCGGGCCTCTATACGTCAGGAGCAGTATGGGACAGCCAGGAGGGATGGTTCCGGCTGGGGGTGCTAAGATACCGTTTGCCTGTAAGAAGCTTTCTAATAAGTTCATGTGGAACTGGTCCTCCCCGGTGGCTGCGGGGGGGCTGCCTGAGGTCCTCCTGAGAGTAAGCAGGGGCCTCATCCCCTCTGCACATTTACACATGTGGGGCCATTCATGTCTGTGAGGCCTCCGGTGGAAAACAGCGTCCCCACGATGTGTGGACACATGTGGTGAGTGGTGGTAATCACACATGGAGGCCGTCAAGTATGGTGATTCACATCATGGCCTTCGGAGCTCAGCTGACTCAAGGTCAAGGCCTCCGTGCGGCCCTGGGTGAGTCACACAGATTCTCTGAGCCCCATCTGGGCTGTGGCAGGAGGAAGGCAGGTGCCCTGGAGGGGATTCTGGGGACCCAAAGCTCACTGTAGGGTTCATTGGGCCCGCCTCATGGCCAGCAGCGGCTTAGTGCTGCGGGCAGTGCCAACAGCCCAGACCGTGGACAGACCATGTGGGTTCAACTCCCACTCCCCTTACTAGCTGTGTGGCCTGGGGGGAGTTGCTCAACCTCTCTGTGCCTCGGGTCCTTCATCAGTAAGATGAGGGTGATAAAACTGCACTCCTGCCTGGGGTTGTTGGGAACTTAAGTGAGTTAATTTGGCGCCACACTGAGTGAGGGGGGGGGACACAGCGAGGGCTCAGTTTGTCTTGGCGGCCCTGCCTGTGGCCATGGTCATTGCCATCCTCACTGTGTCCTCCCCCAGCCCGCTGGCACCATGCGTGTGTGGCGTGCAGTGGGGCCTGGGGCTACCTGGACTAAACTGAACTGAATGATCAGCAAAACGTCACGATCGTGGACCGGTGGCCCCAGGGGCTGAAGCAGGTGGCCGAAGGCAGGGCTGTGCCCCTGTGGGGTTCTGGAGGGTCTAAGTAGACTGGCCCTGAGCCTAGACTTTTGCCCACTCCCCCACTTTCCTGCCAAGAGCAGGTGGGACCTGGTACTGCCCCCGCGGCGGGAGAATCTTCTGCAGCCCTGGGCTCGGTGGGGAGCGTGGGCCTTCTGCTGGCGGGGACAGATGGCCGGGAGGGCAGGGCAGGTGCTGGGAGCACTCGTGGGAATGGGCACGTTGGACAGTCTGGTGGTCTCCTCACCCTGGGCCCGCCCAAACTGCCGGCAGATCCATCGCACGCCAAGATGCCACATGTCACAGCCTTCTGAGTTAAATCAGAATGTGACAGCCTGAGCTCACAGCTCAGGGGACAGGGTGAATCTGAGAAAGTGGGGGTCATCTTCACCAGCTGGCCTCTGCTACCCATGGCCAGTGTTGGGCTTATAGAGGCCGTGTGACCCAGGTGTCAGGGGCTCCTGCCATGGCCAGCGAGACGTGCTCTGAGGGCGGAAGGTGGCGGAGGCAGGGGCTGTGTGGGGCTGGGGACCTCAGGCGACTGGCACTTACTTCTGTCAGTAGCTCTAGCAGGAGGGCCTGTGACCTGAGTCACAGACAAATGCTGAGACTCCGGGGCTGGGCCCTTCCTGGAGACACGCAGTGGAACAGTCATATCGCGTGGGTGTGGTGGCCCATCCCCTCGCTTTCCATGGCACTATGCCTCTATTATGAACCCAGTTCCCTGCTGAGGTCCTTTCCTTCCTCTCTGGGCTGGTGACGAGGCGAGCAGAGGCCTGGGCTGAGCAGTGAGGCCTAGGCACCGGTGCAGGGTGGGGGCCCAGGTACTGAGCGGGTGGTACAGTGGAAGGGGACATGAGCCCGGCGCAGAGCCTGGAGCCTGTCTGGGGCACAGGTGTTTGGTGAGGCGGGGCTGTGAAGGCAGCGTGAGGGCCGGGGCGCTGCAGTGTGGGGCCTCGTAGGGCCGGTGGGGACGCTGGGTCTTCCCTGCAGTGGCCGAGGCCAAGGGTGGGACCCGGGGGAGCAGACTTGGTGGGAGGGGCCTGAAGGTGAGGACGCAGGAGGGAGGGCTGGGCCAAGGCTGCAGAGTCCTGCCACGTCCACTCAGGCCCCTCACTGTTTCCAGGCACCAGGGCCCCCGAAGTGCTTTTCTTTAAAAAAAAAAAAAGATTTCATTTTCTTATTTTTAGATAGTGGGGAAGGGAGTGAGAAAGAGAGGGATAGAAACATCAATGTGTGGTTGCCTCTCACACGCCCCCTACTGGGGACCTGGCCTGCAACCCAGGCATGTGCCCTGACTAGGAATGGAATCTGTGACCCTTTGGTTCACAGAACTGTGCTCAATTCAATGAGCCACACCAGCCAGGGTGGGAAGTTGTGTTTTTTTTTCCCCCCAGAATCTCACCTTGGTCTCCCTCAGGCTGCTGGCACTCCCTCTACCTGTCCCTGGGGAGCTGGGAGTCCCTGGAATCTGTCATCTGTGGGTGACCCTCACCCAGTGTCTGACATGTGTGCTGGGACAAACACCCCATCTGTTGCTCCTGATCAGGACACCCTGAGAGGTGGCAACACTGTCCCCAGACCTCCCCACAGGACTGAGCCACAGCCACCGCCCTGGGGACTTTCCTTGGTCGCATGCCTCACCCTGTCCTGGTTTTTCCTGGGGACACCTCTGCTCAAACCCTTGCGTCTGAGTGCTTCTGGACCCAACCTAATGCAGGGTGGTGAAGAGAAGGGGCTAAGGAACTCATTATGAAGGAAGTCCGGGGGAAGTACGGTGAGACAGGGCCAGGCAGTGGCTGTGAGCTTTGCCGGGAGCCTCTGACGCCGGGCCAGGAGGCAGTGGTGTGCCGAGGGCAGAGGAGGAGCCGGAGTCTGGGAGTCAGCACCACGGACAGCGCCAGGGGGCGCCCCTTGGTGGCTGCCTGTCTCCCGACTGGCTGGGCCCCAGGGACCCCGGAGAAGCGGCCATTCTCTGGTCAATGTTGCTGTGTCTGTGGGGGACGTGGTCTCCCGTAGGGAGCCGAGCCCACCCTGTAAATCCTCGGCCCAGGGGCACAAGACTGTGGGTTTCCCTGTTCCTGCTTTTCCTGGTCAAGGAACGGGGATTCTGGCGTGAGCTCACCAGGGCACCGGACTGATCATCGTTCAGGCTCCTGGCTCTGCAGGTGGACGCCCTTTCCTGGGGCCCCCTGGAACACGGGTGGATAGAACACAGTCCGTCTATCCACCCATGCCGTGTGGTTGGCTTTCCAGTTGTTTGTTGGCCCCGTGCTGGGCCCTGGGGACCTGGAGGTGGCTGGGGTGCCCTTGTTCCTGCTCTGGGGTGGGAGAGACAGTTGGCCAAGAGATGACTACAGTGTGATTTCGACAAGTACCAGGAAAGGAGGGGCTTGGGACCTCTGCGCTGTGATGGAGGGATGGGGCACGTGGGGGCGATGTTCCTGGAGCTGCTCTTAAGAGGTTAGCAAGGGCTTCCCCGGCAGGGGAGTGCAGGTGACGGCAGGCTGGGTGGAGGGGTTGGTCCCTAGGGGGCTGAAGTAGCACACTTCGCAAACAGCAAGGTGTGGTTTGGGCTCGAGCCGGCCAAGGCGGGGCAGAGGCATGCATCCAGTTAGTAAGGACTCCGAGGGGGGCCAGGGCCTGACGCCTGACCCAGCGCTGCAGCCGCCCAGCATTGGTCTCTAAGCTGGCATGGGATGCAGTCAGATTTTTAATGCAGGGAGGTCTCTCAGCCTGCAGGGGAGAGTGGACAAGACGGGGAGCCTCGATAGGGAGGCCAGTGGGGGCGATCAGGCCTTCCTGGGAGGGGGGGACAGCTGGTCGCAGGGCCTGGCTGTGAGAGGGAGTGACCGGAGCATCCGTGAGCCCAGGTCACGTCTCCCTAATTTAGAACAGAAGGACTGGAAGGCACTTCTCCTCTCTGCTCTTCTGGGATGGAAATGAGCTATTTTGAACCAAGCCAGAGTTAGATTTCAAAAACTCTTTAAATCTGTGTCGCCTGTTGGGCGCTAGAAGCTGAACAAGCAGCCGCATGCGGACTCGGCACCATAAATCAGTGCCTGTCACAGGCCGCAGGACGAGTCATTTCCACACACGTGCACATCCTTGCACTCGCAATCAATCTAATTTTTTATCTTTTTAGGCTTCAGACGAGAGTAATTAGTCATTTCTGCTGGTAGCGGCAAGCCAGTGAGTGCTTACGCAGGGTTAATGGAAAGCAAACACGTCTGACCCGCCTGCGCTGTCACTCGGGACGCCACCGTGCTCCCCTGCCTGATTCTGGAGAAAAGGCTTCTTGTTGATTTCTTTGTCGCCTTTTCCAGAAATAGGGTGGCAATAATAGTAGCAAACAACACTTCCTGAGTTCATGCCACCTCCCTGGCGCTGTTCAGGGACTCAGTGCGAAAGGCACGTCTGTCCCGTGCGTTCCGAAGCCCCTCGGTCCACGCCTCACCACGCGCTGTGTCTGCGCAGGGACCGCGCCACGTCCGGTTCCTGCCCCTAAGCTGTCCTGGGTCAAGGACCGCCTGTGTACCCTCCTATCATTGTGTACTTACTATTCTTCTTTGAGAATCGGCTTTCTGCGTCGAATGGAAAACCAGCCCCTCCCCCATAACTGTAAAGATCGGTGCAGGTGTTTCGGCTTGAAGGGGACACGTGCGTCCCTGAGAAACGTCTTCATCTGCCAGCTCGCACGTCAGCGGCATCCGGGCTGACAGACAGAACCAGGCTGGGCAGACCCCGGCAGCCTGGGCAGCATCTTAGCAAAACACTAACAGAAATGGTAACAGTGCTATAAGACTTCAGCATGGTTAAAAAAAAAAGTTCCATCCCTAATAAATACTGCAGAAATCACAGCATTTTGTCTTGGAAAAAAGGTGAAGGTCGTTGGCAGGGAGGGGTGTGAGGGCGGAGCCAAGCCCAGGTGGAGACAAGCCCCCAGCCCTCCGGAGAGAGGCTCTCCCACCAGCCACTCCCAGCCGAGCCAGAGAAGCGCGGAGCCCGGGTGGCGTCCAGGGCCACGTTCTGGGGCCACAGGCTATGTTCGGCCACCGGTGTGTTTCATGCTCGGCTGCTTCCGTGGCCGGCACAGAACATCGACCCCCCCAGGAAGAATTGTATTTGAACCAACCCGCCTTTCACATTACCCTGATGACACCTGTGACTGCTCTGGCTTTGCCACAGCGGTGGTGACAGCAGGATGGACCACACTGCGGCCAGCAGGGGCACTGAGTGTGGGCTAGACTCTGTGGTCATGGGGCCGTGGTCTGGGCATCCGTTCGGTCACTTGGGATGGAAGAGGACAGCGGGAGAGGCTCAGGACAGGCCCAGCGCAGACCCGTGCACTGTGCTCTGACCCGCCTTCCGGAACACCTGGGAAGGCTTCGGTGAAGCCCGCAGCAGCACCTTTGGGGGACGGGTCCAGACGACGGAAAGAAGGAGAGTGGCTGGTGAATGACTTCTGTCCCAATCCTCGGGGGGGCTGTGGTTCTGCCGAGGCGAGGAAATCGACTTCGGGGGAGAGCAGTGTGCCCACACAGACCTGAAGGCGGTTCCCCCACTCGGGGCGACATCCTCACCCAGCTGGAGGGGTGCCCCCGTCATCGCCGCTGCGGGAAGCAAAGTGAGGGTGCCGCCCAGCGCTCAGTGTGCCGAGCTGCTGGGCGTGGTTTCGAGCTTTCACAAGTGCATTTCAGTGAACACAGAGGACAGATGGCGAGAGACGCGGCCCCTGCTGCCCTCCCTCTTCACCTGGACCGAGTTCGGTTTTTGCCGGCGAGGGCCTTAGCGGATTTACAAGTGACAGCGAGTGTCCTGGCGAGGGGACAGGTGATGAGAGCCCATCCCAGCTTCCTCTGGCTCCAGTCTGGCGTGCTCCTCTCTGGGTGCCAGCTCCCTACGTGGGAAGGAAGGGGCTGCTTGCAGCCCCCGGAGGCTCTCCAGCCTCACGTGTCAGCTCCCCTGTTGTGCACGGGACAGAGCGGCGGCTCGGGCCGGGTGTGATTTACTCCTGAGCCGTCCAGCTGTGCGTCTCCACAGCCATGTCCGGCACTATGCCAGGCTTTTGATGAGGAAACGGAGCGAGACCCTTGTCCTTCCTCTCGGTGACCGTGAACTTGGATGCCCGAAGGGGCCAGGCGGGTCGTGTCAGGGAACAAAGCACAGGATGCATAAGGAAGACCCAGTGCCATGCGATGCCAGGAGTGGCAAAGTGGTGTTCCACCAGGCATCAGGGAGTGGTGGGGACTGTGGCGTGCGGGCAAGCCTAGCCTTGTGGGACTCCAGCGGGGCCAGCTCTTACCATTTCTGAAAAGAATCAGAATTTTAGGTTTGTAGTTCAAATTTCCCATTTTCAAATGTTCACCGAGAAGTTTTAAAATACCATTTGAATTGCCCGAAGACAGCTCCGGCCTTTGTGACCCAGTGTGACCTCTGCTCTTCAGTCCGTACTGGGGGTGGGTAAACCATGGCCCAGGCGCCCAGGGGCACCGCGTCGGGTTCCATGTGTGTGGAATTCGGGCCGCAGCGGGGCTGAGTGGGGTGGCAGAGACGACATGGCCTGCCGAGCTTCAAATAGTCACCGTCTGGTCCTTTCGGAAAACAGGTGCTGACCCCCGGCCTGCATCGGCGAGTCCCTGAGGGTGGGGGAGCATTGTGGATGTGGAGCCAGAATGGCCTGAGTTCAAGCCTGCCTCAGGGAATTCCAGTCTTAACAGCAAAGACGCTGTTTCCCCTTGCTCCTGTTGGAAATTATCTCGAAGCAACAAAAGGCACAAGAGGACATGGAAATGCCATCCCTGTGTGTGGGGAGTTCCGTGAAGGGCGGAAGTGGGAGCAGGAGGCTCTGGAGGGAGACAGCACGCCTGGGCGGCGGAGCACAGGCAGGAAGGCTGTGCTGAGCAGTTGCCTGGGGGGAGGGGGGGGAGCTACAGCCCCTGTTCTGCAGCAGCAGGCGGGGGGCCTCGCTGGTGCGTGCGGAGCCTTCCGGGGAGTGGCGGTTTTTACTGGACCTGTGATCGGCGTGGCACGTGGGTGCCAGGTGTGCAGCACGGTGATTCGCCCCTGCGCGCTCACACACTGCTGTCACAGTGGGCCTGGTTAACGTCCGTGACCCCCGGGGCCACAGATGGCTCTTCCCCGTGATGAGGACGTCCCAGATCTCCCTCAGCAGCTTGGGAACGCGTGGTGCAGCGTGGCGCTGGTGGCCGTGGGCGCCGTGCTGCACACGACATCCCGTGACTCGCATGCTTCAGAACTGGACACGTGCGCCGCCGGACCCCTGCACCCATGTTGGGCCCTCTCTGGGGACCCCCAGTCTGCTCTCCATGTCTGTGCGCTTGTTTTCGTTTTCGATTCCGAATGTCGGCGAGATGCTGTAGTGTTTGTCTCTCTGAGTCTGGCTTTTTGTGCTCAGCACAATGCTCTCAGGGTCCCTCCATGTTGTCGCAAATGGTGGTTTTTCTTTTTTATGGCTGTATAATATTTCATTGCATCCATATTTCTCTGGGCCTCGGCTACCTTCTGGGACGGTCCTTGTGGGCCCTGCAGGGTTTTGTGGGGGTCAGGTGAGACAGTGCAGGTGGCCGCTGTGAGGAACCATGTAGCACTTCAAGGACAAAGGTGTGGCAACTGTCATTGCACTTGGTGCTGGGGATGGGGTGGCACACTGTCTCGGAAAACAACATGGATGCACGTGGCTAGGTCCTCAGCAGACATTCCGGTCCCCAAGTTTGATCTTGGCCCGGATACAAGGTGATGTGACCCATTAAGTCCTGGGTTATGAAACGGGAGCATTCAGGTGGGGATGAGACCCCTTTGGTCACCTTTCTGGGCACCCTCGGTGCACCTTGTGTCAGGAGGAGCAGGCCAGCCCTGGAGAGGGTCCTTGGGCCCTGCTGTACACCCTGCTTCCCAGGGGCCAGCTGCACTCAGCCCCATCCTCCAGCTGGGAGGACGTGGCTGGGCGTTGGTCTCTCCCCTGACAGCGGGTTCCGCTCAGTCGAGGATTGATGCCCACGGTCTTAGTGCACAGTAGGGCTTCCAGGGCTGGTTGGTTAAACGGGTCGAGGTGGGCCATGACCCGGCTTCTCATCCCGGTCAGAGCTCCTGACTCCAGAGCCCGGAGGCAGCACGGAGCCGCATGGTGTCCAGCACAGCGGGGTCTGGAGCCGCGGTCAGGCCGCCGAGCCCGGGGCTGTCCGTCACCACGCCTCCGTGGTTGTTCTCACCGACGGGGCTGGGGTGTATTTGATCACACGCGGCTGCTCATTTTGGGTTTCCTGTTAGAGTTCGTTGTTGACTTCTTTGCCATTTTCTTTGCATTCTTCAATTAAAATACATCCTAGCGAGGCTTTGATCTTCACTGCTGTCCTTCTGCCGGGTCCCAGGGCCGGAGTCTCACTCCTGAGCCTCCAGTGTGGTCCACACATTAATTTTGAAAAGGGATATGAAAAATAAGCTTAGAAAAGAAAACCAGCCTGTGGCGTTGAAGTGACGGAAAGGCGATGTCGTGGGCGGAAATGACGGCCCCTCCTGCCGTGTCGTGTGGTGTTGGTTCAGGTTGGCCAGGGCCGATCGAGGGCCAAGTCCAGCCCTTCCCCCGTTTTTGTAAATAAAGTTTTATTGGAACACAGCAGCCCTGTTCCTTTCCACATTATCTGTGGCTGCTTCTTGCACTGCAGCAGCAGAGCTGAGAACCCGCAGCCCGTAAACCTTACGTACTGACTGACGGGGCCTTGTGGACAGAGCAGCCATAGGGACGGCAGACGCCCAGCCCTGTGCGCCCCCTTGTGCCTGGGGTGCAGGGAGACGGGGAGGAGGTCTGTCTGGAGAGCCGTGTTCTGTTGGGAGGTGCCGACTTGGGGTTGTGCCTCATGCCCCCGGGTCCCAGCGATCCTTCCACCAGGAAGACCCTGCCTGTGTGGGCCCCTCCGCAAGGCCTTCTGCAAGCCCACCCAGGAGAACCGGTGCCCCTGCGGGCGGCAGTAGCTCTCCCCCAGGTGGGCTGGTGGGCCGGGTAAAGGGGTGCTTTGTGAACAGCTGACGGATGACACCCTGACCTGGGTGTCACACGTGTGGCCCCCAGGTATTTCAGTGCAGTCCTGGCCCCGGGGCGCCGTGACCCTCTTTCCACGTCAGGTACTTGTGGGTGCCACCCTCGTCCAGGCCTCGAGTTTCCCAGCCACCTCTCCTCGGGCTTCGGTTTCTGTTTGTCCTCCGTCGGTTCCAGAACCAGCACTCTGTCAGCGTGCCCCGTGGGCGGCTGAAGAGCACAGTGACCAAATCGTGGGTGACCGTGTCCCCCGGAGATCCTAGGTTCTCAGCCACCAACGGCCCCCTCCCCAGACCTGAGCAGGTGGGCGTCAGGAGCAGGCAGAGGGGCTCGCAGGCAGGGCTGTGGCTGATGCTTTGCAGGAAAGGTACATGGCCAGGACGAGTCCCCGCATGCCGGGGACAGCCCCACCACTGCCTGGCGATGGGCTGGCAGGCGTGCTCTGGAGTCGTGCTCCTCGAACGAGCCTTTTCTCACCTTTGTCTCCAGTGGCCCCTTCTTGTGGAAGGAGACGCAGGCAGTGGGGCTTGGCAAGAAACAAGCCATTTGTCATGGCTGGGGGCCAGCCTGCCTGCGGTGGCACAGCCTGTCCTTGGGACGTCTCGCCCACCTGTCATGTGGCGTAAAATGTGTGTGAGAGAGAGAAGTGTCTGCAGCTCTGGGGATGCGCTGGGTGCTCTGGGGGAGGCGGCATGAACGGGAGGGAGAAACTGAGGGCTCCAGACAGTAGAAGACTGAACAGCACCCCCAGATTCACGCCCACCCACAACTCAGCGTGGGACCTTATTGGAAACAGGGTCTTCGCAGATGCGATGACCTAAGACAAGGGCATAGGGGTCGGGTGGGTTCTGATCCAACTGGTGTCTTTACAAGAAAAAGTCGGACACACAGAGACCTGCAGGGCGAATGCCACGTGAAGACAGAGGCGGAGACTAGAGTGACCTGTCTGCAAACCAAGGACCGACCAGGGCGGCTGGCAGACCCCCAGCAGATGGGAGAGAGGCCTAGAACGGGCCGCCCTCGGAGCCCTTGACTTTGGGCGCTGGCCTCCGGAACTGTGAGAGAAGGCAACTCTGTTGTTCTCGCCTGTGCATCTGTCTGTGGTGGGAGAAGGCACAGACCTGCCTGGCCCCTGACTTTGTGACCCCGGTTTTCTTCCTCTGCAAAGGGGTGTCAGCTGGATCGGAGTGACAGTTTTCTGTGAACAGCTGGAGACTAAATATTTCGGACTTGCAGGCCACGCTCAGTGTCTGCTGCAGATTCTTCCTTGCTTTGTAGTCGCTGATCCTGGGCTGGATTTGGCCCTTGGGCTGCCGTGTGCCAGCCCCTGGATGCGAGGCTTGAACTGTCTGCGGGAGCCCCGGCCACCTGCGTCAGGGCAGATGGTCAGGGGTTCTGCTGCGGGGCCGCGGGCTGCCTCGGGAAAGCGGTCCGCAGCCCCCTGGCGCTGGGTTTCTCACCTGTGGGAGGGACTGTGCCTGGTTTTCCCGTGTGAAGGCCCAGGGACCGAGGGAGGCGGACACCCAGCCTGCCCGTCCGCACTTCACTCCGCGGCGCTGGGTGCAGGGCTGGGCACAGTTGGGGGCGCTGGGGAGGGGGGTGTGTTTGAAGAGTGAAGGGGCCTTGTTGGAAGCCCTCCCTGGGCTGAGTAGTCTCTGAGTTCCCTCTGTCACAACAGTGACTCCATGGTGTCAGTGTCCCTTGTGGGGGGGGCGGGTGCTGCTGCGCTTGTGGCTACTGCAGCACCTGCCTTAGGTGTGTCGTCCTGAGTGGCTTCCCAGTGGTGCGGCCCAGGATTTGGCCAGCGTTCGCCCATCGCTGGACGCTCTGGCGGGCGTGCAGGGCAGAGCAGCGTGGGCCCCCGGCATGGGGGCTGGCTTCTCCTGCCCGGCCCTGCTTTGAGAGGCTGCAAGTAACCCCCTTCCCAAGGATGGGAGAGGCCAGGAGCGTGCACCCGGGAGAGCCACCTCATGGAAAGTTCTCCAACGCCAGAGCCCCCCAATCCTGACAGATGGCTCCAGCCGTACCTGGGTGGGCTGTGGTCCAGTGGTGGGAGCCCAGATCTTAAGAAACAAAAGGAGCTGGACTCTGCGCCCAGCTCTGCCCCTTGGCATCTGTGCAGCTGGACGGCATGTTGGCAGCCCAGGCCTGGCCAGCAGGTGGGAGCAACAGGAGCAGAGGACGGGGCTGGGAGGCCAGGAGAGAAGCTGGGGCTGGGCGTCGGCGCCCAGCCAGGGCCCGCTTCATCCTGGAGATCGTGGCTGATCGGGAGCTCGCAGCTGGGGGCCGCGGTGGGTGGGGCTCGGCCGCAGTGCCGAGCGCTGAGCTGCCCAGAGGCTGCCAGTCGGAGAGAGCACTTGAGCCTCCTGTTGGCTGAGCATATTGAGGTTTCCTTTTTTTAATGCAGAAACAATAAAGAGGCACAGATTTGCCTTTGAAATAAGGTGTTATGTGGCCGCCAAATGCAAATGGTTTAAACATCTGGAGCCTGACCTTGAGGTGCGCCCTTGGTCCTTTCAGAGAGCTGCGGAGCCCCCACGAGGCCTGTAGTGGCGGTCAGGCTGGCCCGGGCGGGGCCAGGCCCCTGATCCTCCCCACTGGAATTCCCACGTTGCCTGTGGACAGAGCATTTGCCCCCCAGCTCAGGGTGGAGCGGACAGCGAGTGCTTCTGAGTGAGCCCGGGCCTGCCACACCCCCCGCTGTCACTCAGCAGCTCCCCAGTTCTAGCGCCAGCCAGGAGCAGAAAAATGGGCAGTATTTGGTTGCTTTGAATGTTTAACTGACAGAACACACTGCACACATGCCACGCGGACACACACAGGCACACACAGGGTCTGTGCTGTCCGGAGCATATCCCTACAGCGTGGGCCCGTTGATCTGCTCCCGGCCATTGACCAGCGATGGGGCCCAGACCGCCGAGCCCCCAGCGAGGACTCTGATGCTGATGCTGACGTATGGCCGGGGCTGGAGGAGGACGAAGCCCAGGGGAGGGGATGGAGGGGTGGTGAGCAGGGGTTCAGGGGATGGCGGTGGGTTGGGAGCTGGCCGGCACTGGGTGGGGACCTCAGCTGTCCCTTGCTGGCTGTGGTCTCAAGCCAGTCGCTCTGCTCCTCGGGGCCCCCGTTTCTCCACCTGCAAACACAGGGCTGTTGGGGCGTCTGAATGTAAAAATGCAGATCACGCAGGGGTTGGCGGTGGAGACCTGTGTCGGCTTCTGCCGTCATTGCAGGAAGCCAGGCGCGCGCCCTGGCGCAGGCCGGGGGGGGGGAGGGGGGGTGGCCAGGTCTTCTCACCCAGAGGCTCGGGCCCTGCCTCTGGTGACCAGACCAGGACAACTGTCTGCGGCCGCCCGGACTCGCACCCAGCAGCACCCCCGGCACATTCAACAGGGGGCAGCAGTGGGCAGTGCTGGAGTCTCCATGCGCTGCATCAGCCCTGGAACCGGCAGGCCCCCGCCCCCTGAAGGCCCTGGCCGGAGAGCTGGGCCCATGGACTCTCCCTCTGGGGACGGGGTGGGACTGTGGGTGGGAGTCCAGGGGGTGGAAGTGTTCCTTGAGGCCGCGGGGAGGTTGAGCAGGCCCAGAAACTGGTAATTTCAGTGGCACTGGTTAAGAATTCAGATTCCTCGGCCCTGCCCCCTGGAAGGCTGGAAGGGGCCTGGGAGCCTGCGTTTTGAACAAGCCCCTGGGTGTGATGGCCGCAGGAGGTCTGTGGGGCTGCTGTGAGAGACCGCTGAGCAGCTGCAGAGGTCGGGTGCTGATCGGGGCGGCTGCCCTGGCTTGAGGTCAGGGGGCAGGAGCCAGCAGGGGCCTCACTGGCTCGGGGGCCCTGAGAGGACTGCAGGTCCCCATCCCCACACAGCCCCGTCCAGTGCGGCCTCAGCGGGCTCCCCACTAGCTTGGAGCTGGTGGCCCTGGGTTGCCCTTGAAGCTATCCATTCGGCATCTGCATGACGGAAGCCACGCTTTCAGCACCCCCTGCAGCCTTCTCCGGTTTCAGAGTTTGGGGAAATCTCTCAGGGGGCTGTTTACAGCCAGGAGCCAGCCTGGTGTCACCACCTAAACCCGACACACGTCCCTCAGATGCCTAGTTAAACAGAGGGCTCAGCTCCGCACCCTCGCAGGCTGGCAAGAGAGGGACACGCCTGCTTGGAACTGGCGCAGCCCACCTGGTGGCCTCGCCGAGCTCACGAGGCCCGGGAGCCCACACGGGGGCGGGAGCAGGCTGGGTGTGCTCGCCCGAGCAGGGCCTGGTGTAGCATCCTCTCCTGTTCTACAGCCCTCGCCATGCTGTCGAATTAACCCTCCAGCTCGGGTGCACCTGTCACCTGAGTCAGAGGAGGGGACCCCAGCCCAACTTGGGGAGCAGCAGGGACATAGTCACCAGGATGTGCATGGGGAGGGGGGCTGGCGTGCCAGCCATGGGGCTGGACTTGAGGTCAGATTTACACGGGAGATGAAACATCGGAAAGACAGGGGCACGTTCCACGTGATGGGACCATTGTGGGGCGATGGCAGGAAGGGGCCATTGAGGGGGCATTCTGGCTATTCATGGACAGGGCCTGGTTGAGCATAAGGTCAAGTGGCACATGGAGAGTATGGCAGATCGGGTGTCACCCTGCTCTGCCACTTACCGCCCCAGGGAGCCTGGCGGGTCACCCCTGTTCAGATACACTTATGCAGGGTTCCAGGCCTTCACCTGCAGGTCATGTGATTCTCACTGGATTCTCACAGCAGCTCTGTGGGGCTGGGACTCCCATTACCCCCATTTCAATGAGGAGGAGGCTGAGGGTCAGAGAGGGCAGGAGAGGGGTCCACTGTCACACAGCCAGGTGGTGGTGGGCCAGGATGCCAGCCCGATGGGCAGCGACTGGGCAGCACTCTCTAAGTCAGGGCCAAGTCCCGCAGTGCAAGGGGAGCCACCCGAGCAATTTCATATTTTCTAGTGGCCATGTTGCACAGGTAGCAGAAATCGGTGCAGTTAATCTTGTGATGCAATTATAGATCCAAAATAATGTTAATGTACAATCAATATTGAAATTAGTCATGAGATACTGTCTGTTTTTTCACACGGAATCTTTGAATGCCAGTGCATGCTTTACGAGTACAGCCCCCTCGGTTAAGCCCGAACCCGGTCTCAGGGGCCTGGTGGCCTCGCACGGCTGGTGGCCGTGGTAACGGGCAGCGTGGCTCTGAGTGGGGACTTTGCTTTGCGTCCTTTTTAATGTATCTTTTGTGCATTCTTGAATAGCTTACGATAGCTTGAGGACTTTTCAGTTTCTTGTCTAAGGGTGCCTGCGTTCGGAGTGTTGGGTTTCCAGCAACAGGTGCTGGTCAAATCCGCCGGAGTTTTGGAGGATTAAGTCCCCTGGTCCCGACTGTCCAGGTCGCGTGTGTGCTGTGTCCTTACTGACCAGGCCGGGTTGGCTGCCGTCCGTGTTCACTTCTGAGTAGGGACTGCACTTCTTTCCTGGGACTGCCATGACGTGTGACCTCAGACGCAGTGGCTGCGCACCACGGAGGTTGGTTTGTTCACGGTTCTGCAGCCAGCAGCCGGGGACCCAGGGGAGGGTGGGCTGTGTCCCCTCCGGGGCCTGTCAGGGAGAGTCTGCCCTTGCTTCTTGCAGCCTCTCGGGGCTGCCCACTCTCCTTGGCTGATGGCGCATCCCTCCCATTCCTGCCTTCCTTGTCACATTGCCTCCTCCTCAGCATGTCCCTTCTCAGGACACGTCACTGGGCCTAGGGCCCACTCGGCTTATCCAGGGTGGTCTCATCTCAAGATCCTTAACTATGACACCTGCAAAGACCCTCTTTACAAATGAGGTCACCTTTACAGATTCTGGGGACAAGAATGGGGATGCATGTTTAGCAGGCCAGCATTCAGCGGCCCCCCGCCTCCGGCCAGTGAAACCTCAGCATTTTGACAGTAAGAATGGAGACGTGAGGGGATGCAACAGTTTCGTTTTTCTCTGGCAGGAAACGCACACCGAGGTGGTGGCTCACGATGGGCAGACTTACCACAGCCTCACCGCTCGGGGGGGGCGGGCGACGCCGGCCCCCGTCGGCTGGGGTGGAGGCTGCTTCGGTCAGGCCTGGGTTCGGGGCAACCCGGTGAGCCGGTGTCAGGAGCACGCGGGACGCCGAACCGGGAGACAGCAGGAGGGCCAGCGTGCCTTAAACTGCTCCCAGACACACACGGGAATACTGACAGCGCGCTCTGAAAAGGGCCGGGCTCAGCACGGCGCCAGCACCGCTAAGTCCCATCACCGTGACTGTGGCCACCAGGCCTGTGTGTTTACATGCCTGTCGCAGGCTCCCGGGTCGTTAGCAAGGAGGATGGCAGATGAACCGAGGGAAGGACAAGGAGACTCCGGCCACCAGGGTACAGCACGGACCTCAGCCAAGCCCGTGAGCCACCACAGGGGCGTCGAGGACGGCAGCCCTCCTTGCTGAGTTCCCGGGCCTCCCGGTCATGCCATTACCACAGTCGCGCTGGCTCAGGCTGGCTTTATGTGCCCGTCCTTCTTTTATGTGGCCGTCAGGATGGCTCCGGTTTGCGTTTGCAGATGGGGTTCCCCGATGTTGTCCCGTCAGCGTCTGGAGCAGGTGGGCCCGGCCCCTCCCCCCACCAGCCGCCCCCAGCAGTCCGGGGCTTTGCTGATGAGCCCCGGCAGCCATGAATAGTAATGAGAGTGCGTTCCTGCCGCCATGGGGCTGCCTTGGGGTCCCCTCCTGCCATTAAACTGGGGGCTCCGCTGCTGCCTCTGAGTTTGAGGAGGCCCATCCTCACCGTGGCATCCCCTCACTCCTCCACCCCGCCCCCATTCGCCTGCTCATTGACCCGTCCATCCACTTGTGTGTTCGTTGACCAGTCACTCCCTCATTGGTTCGGCAGGCCCTGCTGAGCGTCTGCTGAGAGTCTGCTGAGCGTCTGCTGAGGGCCGGTTTCCGGCCTGTGCTGGGCACGCAGAGGAGGGAGAGGGAAGAGGCTGGGGGTCGCCCGACCCATCTCTTCTCGCAGCCCCGTGGGAAATTCCTTCACCCGCTTCTTGCTTAGTTCCCTCGTCTGTGACAGGAGGAGACCAACACCGCAGTGACGGTGCCCCACGAGCCACAGGGGACGCGCAGACATCGTGGGGTTGGCTCTCCCTGGCTCGGCGATTCTGACAGAGTGGATCGGTCGGGGGGGTTCTGGTGGGAGGCCCTCCCTTCCCTCCACTCCCTGCACCCCTGCACCCTGTTGGGACCACTGCCTAGTCTGTGGAGGACGGGCCGTGGCCCTGATGGGGTTGCCAGGTTTAGCAAACAGAAAGACAGTTGGCCCATATCGAACTTGACTTCAGAAAACACATTTTTGAAAAGGTTTTACTTATTTATTTTGAGAGAGAGAGAGGGAGGGAAGGAGAAACAGAGGGAGAGAAAACATCAATGTGTGGTTGCCTCTCATGCTCCCCGTACTGGGGACCTGGCCTGCAACCCAGGCCTGTGCCCTGACTGGGAATTGAACCGGTGACCCTTTGGTTTGCAGGCTGCTCTCAATCCACTGAGCCACACCAGCCTGGGCAAAAGATTTTTTTTTAATAGGATAAGCATATCGCATATGATACTTGGGATATACTTTTATACTAAAGAATAATTGAGTCCCGCTGTTTACACGGCCGCTCTAGCGCCTGGGCACGTCGGGGAGCTGTGCCGTGGCAGAGGGTCTGATTTCCCGGTCCAGCCACCGCTGCCGCTTGGCGGTTCACCAGACGGAGACCCCAAGGAGCCAAGCACCAGAGCTCAGGTCCTACAGCGAGGTGGCGGCGGCCCGGGAGAGAGCTGGGCCCCTGACTGCCACACTGGTGCGCCTTTCCGGGGGACAGTGCTGGTGTGGGATGGCAGAGGGTGGTGGCTGTGTGTTTAACCCCCGGCACTAAACAGGTGATGGGAGGAACAGGTTCCGAGCCTCGTTTTTCGTACACTTCACACGGTTAGATCCACAGCTGTGGTTTGAGTGTGGTTTTGTTTCTGTCCTTTTTTAAAAACCAAACAAAACATTGGGGAGGGGCAGCGGAGCCAAGGAGGACGGGTGCTGTTCTTCCCATTCTCGTCTCAAACCAGGCCCTGCTGCGCGCCCCTCTGAGTTTCTGCCCCCCGCAAGGCTCTGACGCCCGCAGAGGAACAGCCACCCCTTTAAGCCGTGCAGAGCTGCCCTGGCCCCGCCTCTTTTTCATGCCTTGCCTGGTGAGCGACATCCCGTGGAGGCCCCCACCCCACGATCCTGCTGAGAGCGGTAATTGAAGTGCTTCAGCGGCTCTGTGGTTCTAATTAGCCCGGCGTGGCTCCTCCCGGCTCTGTTCCTCTGCCTCCGCTTCCCCAGGTGGTCCTAGAAGGTGCGAGTTCGTCCAGACAGCAAGGGGACACCTGTGTTTCCTGGACTGAGTGGGTCTTCCTCCGGTGGCTGTTCAGGTGGCGTCTAAGGCCCCGTCTGCTTCCCTCTGTTCTGCCGCCGTCCTGCCTGGGATGGTGGTCCCACCTCTACACGCGTGCCCCTTCCCACCTGGATTCCCTTCCCACCCGCAGGGCCACTGCTCAGGCCGACCCTTTAGGACTCAGCTTCCATGCCTCCTCCTCCAGGAAGCGATCCATCCCTACTCTCCGGGCTGGACCCACACAGTCCCCATGGGTCCCACCACCGGCCACACCACGTGGTGTTTGTTTACATTCCTGACTGCCCTTGAAATGGGGGGGCTCCTTAGGGCGGGGGTCTCCAAGTCTGATTCACTTCCAGCCCCAAGCAGAGGCACGGCGCGTGTCTGCTGAACGGAAGGAGAGAGGAAGGAAGGGGAAGGAAAGGAGAGAAGGGGGGTGGGTGCAGGAGGACCCCTAACCGGGTCGTGTCAGAGCCAGCACAGCCTGCAGCTTATCACACCTTCCGTCGTGGGTCTAAAACAGCAAAGAGGGGCTGCTTCTCGATTTGGTGACACGGGGGCAGCCTCTGTGACAAGCTGCAGGTGCCGTGGGCAGCACAGAGGGCTTGGGGTCAGGCGGGGGGGCGAAGCCCAGGACCTGACAGGGGACCTCGGACAGGCACTCCAGCCTCCTCGCCCCTTCAGGATGCCGGGGGACCCGACAAGAGAAGGGCAGCAGAGGCCACGCCCCGGGCAATTCCCGAGCACGTCCCACCTGGTACCAGGCATCCGCACAGCAGCAAGGCACGTGGCGCCCCTGCCACATCTACCTGCACGCACAGGTGAGGACGCCGAGGCACAGAGAGGTGGGGTCACCGGCCCACAGTCGCACAGCTGGTGAGTGACAGAGCCCGTTCTCGAACCAGGGTCCTCAGCTGTGATGCTGGTGCCGCTGACTGTTTCGCTCTGCTGTACGACGGATGTAGGCGTGTGGTGCCGTTCTGGCAGGCAGCAGGTACTTAAGTGACAGCCATCGTCATGGTCCCCGATTCTCTGTTCGTCACCGTCGTCCCCCTGCTGTGGTGTCCAGGTGGCAGATGTCCCTTCCTGGATTCTGCTGTGTGAGCTCATGACCGGCTTGTGACTTGACCTCTGAAGTTCACTGCCAGGCACTTCGGAGCTGGTTTGTGGTCACCACGCCACAGTTGTGGCCCCAGAGCCACTTGGCCATCAGGCCTGCGGACCATGCAGAGAGGAGGGGAGACCTCCAGGCCGGCTCACCAGGGACCTGGACCTAGGGTGCTCCAGAATCCGGGGCTCTGTGTTGTGTCGGGCCCGAGCTGCGGGCCCACAGTCCGGCCGTGCCCTTGGGCTCCGGAAGGTCAGAGAACTGCATCTTCTTCATCCATAAACTGTCTGGGACCTCTGGTCCTAGAATCCCGCAGACAGCCCTCAGGGCGGGGTGCCCCGCCCTGCCCAGGGACTTGCGTGGAGAAGCATCACAGAGAGACACGTCGGTGGGGGAGGGTCTGAAGGCCGCGTCAGAGAGGCCCCAGCCTCAGTGTGTGGGGCTGCACCCCCACGGAGAGAAAGTCTTCACCTTGGTCAGATGAGTAATGCCACCCCTGAAGGCCGTCCCAACCCCTAGATGAGGTCCCAGGTGTGAAGTGGTCACCACGCTGGCACAGCTGGCACTTGTCCACTGCTCTGCAGAATAGCGCACTCGGGCTGCAAGCTTGTGGCTCCGGGAAAAACCCAGGGACGGGGCCTGAGAACCCACAGTGGGCGGGGCAGGGGGGGCCCACACCTGCCGGCCCCCAGTCCTGCCTGGGGGCGCCCTGAGTGCTCATCGCTACCTGTGAGCCCGGAGCCTGGGTGGGAGGAGGGGCTGGCGTGGATGGGGCGTGGGGTGCCGGGGGTGGGGGCATGCTGGCCCCTCTGCACCCCAGCATCAGGAGGATAGGCCCCGGGGTCCAGCCTGCGTAGACACTGCCTGCTCCCAGCACGAGGACAGGCCAACTCCTGGAGCCTCAGTTTCCCTCCGTGGCAACGGCCAACTGCCTCGCACTCCTAGGGCTGCTGGGAGGGTTAAGCACCCGTGGCTGAGGCTCCCAGCCTGCACTCGGCTGTGGCGGGTTCTCGGTGAGTGTGAGTCTGCCCCTGAGACCCAGGTCTCACCAAGGTGGCCAGTGTGCGACCAGAATGGGGCCCTCTCCCCAGCCATTCCTTGTTTACTGCCTGGCTTTCTGGGGGCCCCACAGCCTTGAGGCCCGGAGAGGGGAGCCCAGGGCGACTGGGACCCGCTGCCACCAGGAAGCGAGGCAGAGCCTGGCGTCCCCCAGAGAGCACAGCATCTGAACCCAGGGGCAGCTGGGCTGAACCTTCGCCCACACACCCCACTTCACAGTGACTGTCATGTGGGAGCTGGCCGGTGAGGGAGCTGGGCCAGTGCAGGGGCCCTGCCCGCCTGCCTGCCAAGCCCCACCCTCGCCCTCAGCCCACCTTGGGGTGTCCCTGATGATGGGCTGTGACTGCTGCTCCAGCCGCTCACGGGGAGTGTCTAGACACTGCCTGTGCCCCATGTCAGCCCTTAATGGGCTGTCCACCTCTGCCAGACTGTCATCCAGAGGCTGGGACATGGGACCTTCCCATGAGGACGGGGGCAGGAGGGAGCTTGGCTCTGCATGGGTGACGTACAGTTTGCTCAGTCTGGGGGGCAAGGTGGGGCTGTGCAGCACCCGTTTGGCCACCTCTGGGCTCTCCTTGCCGATGCAGGGTCTGGCACTTAGTAGGTGCTCAGTAGATGCTAGCTGGATAAATGAATGGCCCCCTTTGGGGAAATGCAAAAGGCTGGGCTGGCTCCAGGGGAGGGCTGTGCTGGCAGTGAGGGCGAGAGAGGGTGGCGGGGAGCCACAGGAGGCTCCAGTGTCAGAAAAGCTCCTCTGGCCTCTGGGGAGGCAGGGCCAGGACAAAGGTGAGAGACTCAGAGGGGAGGCAGCCAATCCCCCAGGAAAGAAGTGACAGTGGCCTGGGCCAGGCAGAGGCAGGGGAGTCCGACGGGATCGGCAGGCTGTGCCAGCACCACCGTAGCCGCAGCTCCGTGCCCAAGTCCCACCTCCCACCCCTGGGACAGGCAGACACAGGCTTGGCGAGGGCGCTGATGGGCACAATGATGTGACAAGGCCTGAAAGGTGGCTGGTCGCCAGGCCATTTGGCCCTGCAGCCCACCTGCGGAGCAGGGCATGTGGCCTCCAGGAGCCGGGGCGGGAGGACAGAAGCCAGCCCAGGCCAGCTGCCTGGACAGACCCAGGCCACCGGTCTGGATTTCCCCAGGCCGCCTCCCCCTCCCCACGGCAGCTCCTCATCCCAGCGTGGGACCCCACTTTGCAGTGTGCAGAGCCTCCCGGTGCGGGCTGCTCCGGTCGCCACCATTACACAGATGAGGAAACCGAGGCTCAGAGGGGTGCAGTGACAGCCAGGACGGGGTGGGGCTCAGAGCCGGGGGCCCGAAGGCAAATTCAGTGCATCTCCCAGCCTCTCTCCATCTCCGTCTCACTTCTGAGTTCTCGCCCTTCCCCTTCCTGCCACATCCACATGGCGCTGCGACTTGGTTCGCACGCACGAGATAATAATGCAGGACTGAGCGCAGTGACAGTTTTTGGGCAGTGTTCCGTGGCCAGGCACTTCCAGCTTCGTTGCCTCGTTGAATCCTCACAGCCCCGAAACGACCGAGTCCTGCCCACTTCAGGGACCAGGAAGGGGCTCGGGGCACATCTGCGCCTTGCTGGGAGTCAGGCGGCTGGCAGAGTGCGGCCCCCCGGCCCAGCCCAGTCAGCGCCTGGCCAGTGGCTCTCGAACACCAGCGCCCCTCGGGGGCTTTGGTCAAATGCAGATTCCAGGTGCCAGCGATTCTGACCCAGTGGGTCCGGGTGGGACCCTCGGAGAGAAGCCGGTGACGGAGCTGTGTGCCTTTCGGGAGCTTGTTATGCGAGAAACGGTGAGCAGGCGGGCCTCTCTCGTCCCCCTTCACCTTGACCTCGGGCCATCTGCTGGCCTCGGGCCATCTGACCTCTGGACAGCCCACAGGGGTCTGATTGTGGGGCGGCACCTGGAGGGCTGTGCTGGAGTCTGCCCTGGGCGTCACCCTTGCAGCCTGACCATTGGTCCGGCCTGCCCCGCCGTTTGGGGGGCTCCCCAAAGCTGCAGCAGAAACCAGTCCCTGAAGACGCTGGCCGTCACCGCGAACAGTCAGCCGTCCTGCAGTCTAGGCCCGAGGACTCGCACCCTGGTCTATGGTCTGAGCGTTGCTCCGTCGGTGTTTCGTGGGATGGACGGGGCGGGGCCTCGTGGCCAGGACCCCGAAAGCCACACTGTGAGGTAGAGTCACAGGGCTGTCGCATGTGCCTCTGAGCCGCCGCCGTGAGTTCCGTGGAGGCCGGGAGGGATGAGAAGGAGCTTCAGCCTTCCGTACGGTCGAGGCTGGTGACTCCTTCAAGTCATGCTTCTCCCCTCTGAACCCCCAGCCCCCACCACCTCACTGGGGCTTCTAACCTCGGGCAGGTGCGATGTGGCCCACGGTGCAGAACTCAGAACCGAGTGTTGGAGGAGAGGTGTGACCAGCCTGGGCCACACAGCCAAGGTGTTGGAGCCCGGATCCAAGCCAGGAGGTCTGGCTGGCCCACAAAGAGCTCAGAGGGTGTCGTGGGGCCAGGGAGGGGGTGTCCCTCTCCATAGCTGTGGACAGAAGTCGTGGTCCCGCCTCCTTGGGGGGGATGTGGGGGCGGAGGAAGTGGGGAGTGCGAGCTGGCGTCCACTGTGAACTGCTCACAGATGTTAGGGTCTGTTACTGTGGCAACCGCCTGCACACCCGCCCACACTGGCTCGGGGCACCGGGGTGACACTGCCACTTTAATTTAATGGCATTGTTATTATCCGTCATAAAAGTAATATAAATTATGCATATGTGCAATCTTTTCAAACCTTATATGTTAAATATGTGCATTTTTGCATATCCATTTATACCTCAGGAGAGCTATTAAAACAGACACTCATTACAGAAAAATCTAGAAAACAGGGAAAAGTAGAAAGAGAACAAAAAAATCGTTTATGTCAATGACCTTTCGGCAACCTTTGCTAACAGGATGGAAAATTCTCTTTCAGTTTTTTTTCCTGCCGGTTTAGTTGCTGTTTAACATGGTTGTGATCACTGGTCTATATAATTAAAAACATTTTATATGCAGTTTTACATCCTGCTCTTTCCCCCTTAGGGGGCCCTGATGGGAAAT
>PVIA01011125.1:0-46810 GCA_004024845.1 Tonatia bakeri
GCTACATGGAATATCCAAGGTTTTCCTGCCTATGTTCTCCTCTAGGACTTTAATGGTGTCAGGACTTATATTTAAATCTTTTATCCACCTTAAATTTATTTTTGTGTATGGTGTAAGTTGGCGGTCAAGTCTCATTTTTTTTGTATGTAGCTGTCCAGTTCTCCCAACACCATTTGTTGAAGAGGCTATCTTTGCTCCATTTTATGCTGCTGCCCTCTTTGTCAAATATTAATTCACCATAGAGACTTGGGTTTATTTCTGGGCTCTCTATTCTGTTTCTTTGGTTCATGTGTCTGTTCTTATGCCAGTACCAGGCTGTTTTCATTAGTGCAGCCTGGAAATACATCAGGTATTCTGATTGCTATCAGGTATTGTGATTCCTCCTACTTTGCTCTTCTTTCTCAAAATTGGTGCAGCTACTCACCGTCATTTATGGTTCCATATAAATTTTTGAAGTGTTTGTTGTACATCTGTGAAGTATGTCATTGTACTTTAGTAGGGATTGCATTGAATCTATAAATTGCTTTGGGTAGTATGGACATTTTGATGATGTTAATTCTTCCAATCCATGAACACAGTATATGTTTCCATTTGTTTGTGTCTTTCTTGATTTCTTTCTTCAGTGTTGTGTAGTTTTCTGAGTACAGGTCTTTTACCTCCTTGGTTAGGTTTATTCCTAGGTATTTTATTTTTATTTTTGCTATTTCAAATGGGATTTTTTTCTTGATTTCTGCTTCTGCTGTTTCATTGTTGGTGTACAAAAATTCATTTGATTTCTGGATATTGACTTTGTATCCCGCTGTTTTGCCAAATTCATTTATTAGGTCAAGCAGTTTTTTTGGGAAGTCTATAAGGTTTTCTATGTACACTATCATGTCATCTGCAAACAATAACAGTTTTATTTCCTCTTCTCCAATTTGGATGCCTTTTATTTCTTTTTCTTATCTGATTGAAGTGGCTAGGACTTCCAATACTATGTCAAATAGGAGTGGTGAAAGTGGACAACCATGTCTTGTTCCTGATCTTAGTGTGAAATCTCTAAGTTTTTGTCCATTGAGTATGATGTTGGCTGTAGGTCTCTCATATATGGCCTTTATTATGTTGAGGAATGCTCCCTCTATTCCGACTTTGCTGAGTGTTTTTATCATAAATGGTTGCTGTACCTTATCAAATGCTTTTTCTGCGTGTATTGATATGATCATGTGATTTTTGTCTTTGCTTTTGTTTATGTGATGGATTATGTTTATTGATTTGCAAATATTGTACCATCTTTGCATCCCTGGGATTTTTGAATCCCACCTAGTCATGGTGGCTGATCTTTTAAATGTATTGCTGGATGCAGTTTGCCAGTATTTTGTTGAGGGTTTTAGCATTTATGTTCATTAGTGATATTGGTGATAGTGATTTTGTTCTGAGGTGGGTCTCTTTCTTTGTTATGTCTTCATCTGGTTTTGGGATTAGGATGATGCTGGCCTCATAAAAAAGTTAAGGAGTCTTCCATCTTCTTGGATTTTTTAGAATAGTCTGTGAAGGATAGGGAATGCTTTAATGCTTTGTAGAATTCTCCTGTAAAACCATTTGGTCTAGGGCTTTTGTGTGTTGGGAGTTTTTTTTTTTTATTATTATTACTGCTTCAATTTCATCAGCTGTTATTGGTCTGTTCATGCTTTCTGCTTCTTGTTCATTGAGTTTTGGAAGATTGTATTTTTCTAGAAATTTGTCCATTTCACCTAGTTTTAAAATTTCTTGGCATATAGCTCTTTGTAGTAATTTCTTGCAATCTTTTATATTTCTGTGGTATAGAAATCCTCTGTAATCCTTTGTATTCCTGTGGCTCCTGGATTCATTGATTCTTAGAATTGTGCTTTTAGTTTCTATGTCATTTAATTCTGCTCTGATCTTGATTATTTCTTTCCTTCTACTTGCTCTGGGCTGTCTTTGTTGTTGTTCCTCAAGTTCTTGTAGGCGTAGGATTAGGTTGTTTATTTGAAATGTCCCTTTTTTTTTTTTAAGGTAGTCCTGTATAGCTATGAACTTTCCTCTCAGGACTGCCTTTCTGTGTCCCATAAATTTTGGGTTATTTTGAGTTCATTTTCATTTGTTCCAGGAACTTTTTGATTTCTTCTTTGATCTCATTCTTGACCCATTTGTTGTTTAATAGCATGCTATTCAATCTCCATGAGTTTGAGTGTTTTTGAGTTTTTTCACTGAGGTTAGTTTCTAGTTTCAGTCTCCTGTGGTCAGAGAAATTTCTTGTTATGATTTCAATATTTTTGAATTTGTTAAAGCTTTTTTGTGTGTGTCTTATCATGTCGTCTATCTTTGAAAATGTTCCATGTACACTTGAAAAGAATGTGTATTTAGCTTCTTTGGGATGAAAGGCCTTATATACATCAGTTAAGTCCATTTCATCTAGGGTATTGTTCAATGCCACAATATCTTTGTTGATATTTTGTTTGGAAGATCTGTTCATTTTTGACAGTGGGCTATTGAAATTCCCTACTATAATTAAGTTGCTGTCAATGTCTTTCTTGAAGTTCTCCAAGATATTCTTTATGTATTTAGGTGTTCCTATGTTGGGTGCATATATATTTACAATGTTTATGTCTTCTTGGTGGATTCTTCCCTTCAATATTATGAAGTGACCTCCTGGGTCTCTTTTTATGGAACTTTTTCTGAAGTCTATTTTGTCTGATATGAGTATTGCTACCCTGGCTTTTTTTCCTGTCCATTTGCTTGGAAAATTTGTTTCCAGCCTTTCACTTTCAGCCTGTGTAGGTCTTTTGTTCTGAGGTGGGTCTCTTGTAGGCAGCATATGTGTGGTTTGTGCTTTCTTATCCATTCAGCTACTCTATGTCTTTTGATTGGAGCATTTAATCCATTTACATTTAAGGTTATTATTGATAGGTACTTATTCATTAGCATTTTTTTCATACCTATGTCCTTCTGTCTCTCTCTCTCTTCCTTCCTTTCCTTAAAGCAGTCCCTTTAGCATCTCTTGCAGAGCTGGTTTGGTGGAGGTGTATTCTTTTAGACTTTTTTTGTCTGGGAAGCTCCTTATTTGGCCTTCTATTTTAATTGAGAGTCTTGCTGGATAGTCATCTTGGTTGCAGGCCTCTGGTTCTCTGGTTCTTATTTGGAGTATTTCTTGCCATTCTCTTCTGGTTTGGAGCATTTCCATTGAGAAATGAGCTGCTAGCTTTATTGGGGCTCCCTTGTATGTTACTTCCTTTTTCTCCCTTGGTGCCTTTAAGACTCTCTTTTTGTCTCGGAATTTTGCCATTTTAATTATCATATGTCTTGAAGTGGGTCTCTCTGGGTTCCTCTTGATTGGGACTTTCTGTGTTTCCTGGATTTGTGTGACTTTTTCTCTCATCAAATTGGGGAAGTTTTCCATTATTACTTCTTCAAACAGGTTTTCTATCCCTTGCTCTTCTTCTTCTGGTATCCCTATTATACAGATATTGTTATGTTTCATTTTGTCTTGCAGTTCCCTTACCACCTGTTTATTCTTTCTGAGTCTCTTTTCTTTCCCTTGCTCTATCTGGAAGTTTTTTTTCTACCTTGTCCTCCAACTCACTGTTCCGATCCTCTGCTTCATCCAGCCTGCTTGTAATTCCTCCTAATGTGTTTTCTATTTCTGAGATTTTAATGTTCATTTCTTCCTGGTTTTTATTTATAGTTTCTATTTCCTTTTTCATGCTGATATAGTTCTCACTCAGTTCCTTGTAGTTGTCTGTGAGCTCCTTGAGCATTGTTATAACCATTAATTTAGATTGCATATCTGATAGTTTGGTTACCTCCATTTCATTTAGTTCTTTTAGTAGGCAGTCTTCTATTCCTTTTGATTGCATGTTCTTTTTGTATCCCCAATTTAGGTGACTCTTTTTTTTTCTGTGCTTCCTGATATTTCCCTTTGTTAGCTATCTTTGTAGGGTGAACTTCTGTGGTAAGAATTCTATGAGGGTCAGTGGTATGGTCTCTGATATCCTTGACTGGATGCTCTACGTTTGCCCCTTCTTCTGTTTGTGTGGGCTCCCTTGTTGTACTTGGGTTGTACTTTTGGATGGTTCCTTTATTGGTGGTTTTTCTCCTCCAGCAGGTATACTGATGTTCACAGCTCCCACCTATTCTTGTACTTGCTCAGTGGCAGGGGGTAGGCAAATGGATTAAAACAGCATGAGAGTATTTTATGGAGTTTAAAGTACCAGAAATTAGAGAAGAGATAGGAGATTCTCTGGATAAGTATAATGTTATCTGTGATATTTCACCCAATTCGCACTTTTTATAAAAGGTGAAAGAGAGATAAGACTCTTGTTAGAGGGGAGGATGATTGTGAGCTGAATCCAGAAAACAGAGGCTTGTGCAAGGTTAGATGATGCGATATAATGAGATTGAAGTATAGAAAGTAGATGTAGTGTGAGAGAGAATAGAGTTAACTACAACAATACTAATGCTCAGGGTTAAGTGAATGGGCTAAGATCAAGGAGTGTTGCTGTGTAGTACAATTGTATGGAACAACAATTATTTACAATAGTACTGGAACAATAATAATATGAGGAGAAATAAATGACTTTGATAAACAGAATATAAAGTACCCAATCAAGAGCTGGGTGTTATTGGAACACAAGTGAAATGAAAGAAGGAAAATTAAAATACAATACAGAGAGAGAATAAGGAAAAACAGTCAAGCAATGCAATTAAACAGGGAGATAAATTGAGGAACATTAAACTTAAGAAAGAGAAATAAAAAGATACTAATAATACAAAAGTGACAGAAGGGTCCATCTGTCTCTGGACCCTTCATAACTCCATATCTTATCATCTCACTTGGAAGAAGAAAAAAAGAGAAAACAAAAAAAGGGGGGCAGAAAGAGAGAGGATCCAAAAAGGAAAAAAAAAAATAATCAGCCTTCTGCTGACTTTAACCCTGTTTAGTGAGTTCTGCTGGTCTTCCTAGATGCTACAGGAAGAGGGGGCTGGGTTTCACTTTTCTTTCTTCCTTTGATTCTGAGAGGATGGGGACCAGGTTTGGGTCACACTATTCAGTTTCTTGGCCTCCAGCCCAGGTCTTCCGTGAGCTGCCAGGCTCAAATCAGCCACTCAGCTGCTCACAGCATGAGTCAATCTCAGGCACAGGGCCCGAGACAAGCTGGGTGCACGGTTCCCCCTACTACTGTCTTTGTGCATATAGTCCTAGAGCTGCAGGGTGCACAGTTCCCCTCCTCCACTCACTCTGTGTGTCAGACAGGTGGGGTGCAAGATTCAGCAGGGCTACTGTCTTTGGGCACACTGTGTGAGACTAGCAGACACACAGTTCCCCTCCACCACTCTGAGCAAGTGCAGCTGAAATCTCCCTGGGGGTGCACCAGCCGCTGCTGGAGAGTTCTTTACAAAGCAGATGCCTATGGTTCTTAACAAGTGCATCACATAGCCCCATTTTTTTCTATCAGTCTGGAGACTATCCAAGTCAGGGTCTGACCTGGCCCAACTCCTCCCTTCTCCAGGTGTCACCAACACCCCACTTTCTCTGGTGCCAGCATCCACAGTCCCAGCAGATGTATACTGCCTCTGTGTGTCTCCCACTTTGTCTCTAATTCCTCCAGTGACTTTAAGCACCCAGGTCCCTTCTAGTGCCAGGCTGTCCTCCCTGCTCTGGTAGGGGAGGGAGCCAGTGCTCTAACTCTCCTCCCCTTATCCTGCAGCAGGCGCCAGGCCAGGGGCTACAGGAACCTTGATCCAGCAGAGATCCCAGCGACCTTACCTTTTCAGTGCAGTCTCCTCATTGTCTGTTTTCCAATGTCCTCTGCAATTTTTTGCCTCCAAATTTTATGTAAGCTAGGATTCCCTTGGTTGTTCACTCTGTTCCTTGGAAGATTGGCTAGGTGTTCTAGCTGGGTACAAGAAGAACTGGACTCCACTCCCACCTACTTTGCCACCATCTTCCTCGCTCCCACAGTTTTCTTAAATACTTTTTTTGGTGTGAACCATAAGAGAAATATTTTTGGTGTGAACCATAAGATAAAGATTTCGAAGTAGATAAACCATAAAGTGTAACTGTTACAGTAATTCTTAAGTGAACACCTGAGCAATGGTTACAGGGTACAGCCAAGAGGGGGGACCCCAAATGGGCATTTAAAATGGAGTCCAGAACTCTAGGTGTCCAGGAGATTCTAAGATGTCTTCACCCCTTCCCCCACAGGTATGAGTTGGGGGAAGGGACACACAGAGCAAGAACATGCAGGGCAGCTTTGCAGCTAATCGATGGCATAGTCATTTAACATACCTATAGCCTTTGGCTGGTCACAAGAATATGCTAAATAGCTATGGCCATGCTCTGGGCCAGGGGCATGGAAATGGACCCCCCAAGATTTGACTGGGGGGCAGGTCCCCCAAGTTACAGTACCTGCATGGGAGATTGGAGAAGATTGGCTCCATGACATGGGGTCACACCTGCCCAGACCCACGATGGTGACCAGAAAAGTTGGAAAGGACAGCAGATTGAGGGCAAGTGTGGCCAAGTGTGGGAGGAGTCAGAAATGGGGCTGCAGAAGAAGATTGATGTGGGGATTTAAACCCAGACATGGCAGCCATGAAGGGGAGAGAACTACACAGCTTCGGCAGAGTGAAGACTCCTGCAGCCCTGTAGGGGAGAAGCATGCAGTTTTGGCTGAGTGGGGACTCCTGTGGCCCTGGGAGAGAGGACCACATGGCTGGAACGGTGGAGAGAGGACCATGTGCCTTCACCAGAGTGGGAGCCCCACAGCTTTAGAAGAGGGAACCACCACCCGGCTTTAGCAAAGATCCTGGTGACACAGCTGAGGGTGCTGGGAACTCAGGAAGGTCTCCCAGTGAAGACGGATCACTGGGAAGAACCGGAGCTGCCTGAGTCAAGGACTTCTATTTCCTTTCCTGAGATATGGTACTCTGGACTGGGCAAGGAGGGGAAGGAAGGACTGTGTCTGTTTGTGGGTGTTTTAAAGGACTTTAGGATTTTGATGAAGACATTAGGTCACTACTTTAAGTTTGTATAGCATTAAGTAAACATTTCTTTTCCTTTTCATGAATCTCTGGCATTGAGACATCTTTCCTATAGACGGTGGACATAACAAACCTGGGGGTTTCTTTCAGTAATAGTATATCATCCCAGGCCCCCCTTGTTTGTTCTGTAATACAACCACTACTTAAATCGAGAAATAAAACATTGACAGTACATAGCATGTATCCCATCCAATTCAGCCCCTTTCTTCTTTCAAAAACCCCCCCCAAAAACCAGTGTTCTTGTATTTACAATAAAAATTTCTTTATAGTTTTACCAGCTATGTATGCATTTCTAAACAATGTAGTTACATTTTACCTGTTTTTAAAAACAATACCAAAGGAGTTGCACTATAGGTATTCTTTAATTTCTCGCTTCTTTTGCAGATATTATGTGTAAGTTTCATTTATATTGCAGCACTTAGCTAGAGTTAACTCACTGCCACTTGTGTATAGTATTTTATTGAGCTCTAATAATGCATGTAAGCTATATTTTCTTTTGAGTCATGCCTATGATTTTTCTACTTCAATCTTTTGTTCTGATGAATTACATTGATTGAGTTTAATGTTAAACCAATCTCACATGTCTGGGTTTCACAACTATTTCCATATGTTGAGATTAGCCTTTATTTTTCCTTTGGCATGCTAGTCTTATTGAGTTTTAGAATCAAGGATACACTAACTATATAAAACAAGTTGGGAAATATTTCCTCTTTCTAGTCTCTGGAAGAGATTTTTTCAGAAAGATTTTATCACTGAAATATTTCATTATTGAATGTTTGGTAGAATTTTCTGGTGCAGAACTTAATTTCTGTCACCCTACCCCTGAGGCTGCTGAATCAAAGCTCCAGTTTCCTGGTATCTCTCCTAACAGTGGCCAATGGCTTCAGCAGCATTGCTGCTCCGTGACTTTCCTTACCTCTCTGGGATCTGGCTTTCTCTCAGAATTTGTCTGGTGTTTCCCCACTATTTTAAATGTTCAGTGTTTAAAGGTACGTTTTTGATATTGTTAATCTTGGTTTGCTTTCAAATCTGCATTTTTTATTTGTTTTTAAGTCTGAAAAAGGTAGGTCTGCATAAATGTTTTAATTCCATATAAATGGAGTTATAAGATGCAAATGTGCTCTGAATACCTCATTGATTTGAGTTCATTGTTGTCCTGATATATTCCAGAACTGAGCTAAGTAGGTCCTGGTGGGGCAAAGGTGATGCATATAAGTCTCTGGTGCTAGTAAGGAGGATAGATGATGACAGTGACTCTTACCTTCCATGCCATGCCAGCTCCAGCTTCCACTGGAAAAGGTAGATATTACTGCTCACTTGTGACCCACTTGCATCACCATTTCAGTTCTGACTACAACATAACTAGTCTCTGATGTCATTTGCTGAGTCCACTTCTGGCTCCATATCTGTTATAGTTTCATTACTACCAACAAGCTCTGTCCTTATCTCTTCCACACCTTCAATATGTAGTGCATCACAGTTCATTAGTCTCTGGAAACCATGAGGCCATCCTGCCTTTGAACCTAAGAGATTTCACATCAGAAGAAGTAGGTTCTTAGAAAGATTCTGGTAATACCATCAGCTGGGGCAGACTCTGAAGGAAAATCCCAACTCTGGGGTTTCCCATGGAGTGATCTGAGACCTCTCTTGCAGCTACATCATGGATCAATTTCTCCTTAGTCTAATCCTGATTCTCTTACTACCTAACAAGTGTTTTCCATAATGCAATCCATAATAAACCTCTTGCATGCAAATATCCCAGACTCTGTTTCATGGTGAACTTGAACCCAAGATAAAGCCTAAGGTAAAGTCTTCAAATAATTAGGGGGAGTCAGTGGGTGATATCAACAGAGAGGTAGTGAGTGGCAAATTCTGATGACTGAAAGTTCTAACTGGTGTTTGGAGAAAGGAGGAAAGAGGAAGGATGGCCTGCAGGAGACAACAAAAAGCAAGGAAGAACCATCTCCACTTCCAGTTGTACAGAATGCAGGAGGAAAAACAGCCTTCATTTAAGGATGCAGGGTCCTGAGTGGATTGCCACCTTTCAGTGAGGGCAAGAAAGAGACAGAAACATTCCATGAAGATTGAGGAGATTTTCTAATGGTAGGTCATGAGTTTCAAAGAACTGGTGGAAAGAGAAGACTAATATAAAATCTAAAAGGAGGATATGTACAATTGCTTGGGGACTAGTGTGGGTGAGAGGAGAGATGACCTGGCATCATGAACTCACACAAGATAAAGAAAATACAAAATTAGTGCTGGGGTTGTCAAACCAGAGCAGGCAGGAGAGGTTTGTCTTATAAATAAAGAGGACTGGTGAGGGCTGTTTCAAGGAATGCAGAATATTGGAGTATCATTTCCTTCCACCAGAGTTTATGTGAAGGCTGGGATGGAGTGGCTTATATTGAGCATCAATACTCTGAGCCTCCCTCTTCAATTCTGCACAGAGGGGAGACAGTCTTTGCTTGATTTAAAACTTCTAGCACATTTATGAGATCAGGTGAATGAATTTATTCTTTTTCTCACAACTACAACTGTGAGAAGCTATGAGACATACACTTCTCATCATAAAAATGTTTCCTTCCTAATTGCTGGTAAAGCATCAAATTAAAGATGTTTGCTTTTAATAAGAAGTTCCAGAAATTGAAGTAGTGAAGCAAAAATATCCATGTTAATCTCAGCTCCATTTAACATACATACACAAAGAAAACAAATGATCTGTCAAATGCAAAGAATAATATCATCAAGAAGACTTCCAGTCAAGAGGGTGGTATAGGCAGACATGGCTTGCTTCTTTGTACAACCACATCAAAATCACAACTAAAATATAGAACAACCATCACTCAGAACCATCAGAAATCAAGTTGAATGGAAGTCTGACAACTACTGAATTAAATAAACCACCACAATCTAGACTGGTAAGATGGTCACAGACACAGATGGAGTAGTCCTTCACCTATGTGTTGTGGATAAAAAAAGGGGAGGGTTAACTTGGAAGTGAGGAGTCCCAACCCCCCACATTGGGCTCCACAGCCCAGGTATCCAGTGCTAGGAAGACAAGTCCCCACAACTTCTGGCTGCAAAAGCCAGTAGGGATTGGGTTGGTAGGAGAAACTACTGGAGCCACAAGCAGTTCCTCTTAAAGAACCCACACATGGACTCACTCCCTCCGAGCTCCAGCACTGGGGTAGCAACTTGAAAGGCACCAGTGGCATAAAGGGAGGAACTGAAGTGTCTGGCATCAAGGTGAGCACAATCCATTGTCCCTTTTCTAATCCTTCCCCCCCAAAGAGCCAGCAAGCTGGTGCTATATCTGTGACTCCATCAGCCTGGCTAACACTGTTTGACCCACTTGGGAGATCCCCAGAGATTCAGCCCCACCCAATTTATGGGCCCACTCTAGCTGCTTTTCTATATGAAAGGCTAGACTTGGTTCATGTTGGCAACTTCCTAAGTCCTCTCAAATGAGCAACAGCCAGCCTCAGTGAGCCACCACAGGCCTGGAACTAGCAGCAACCAGCCTAGATTCACAGCTACACTATGCCTAGGAATTTCCAAGCTTAACACAAGTAGCAGCTATCTCAGATTGCTTTATAGCCTGAGAAGGGTGGTCCCAGGGAAAACACAAGTAGGGGCTGACCTTGGCTAGTACTACCGGTAAATCCCAGGGGCCACCATAACCAGTGGATGGCTACAGACCATGTCATAGCACCACTACCCCTCACCCCTGCACAGCTGATCCTCCATAGAGGGTGGAGGTTGGTGATAAGTGGTCACAGACAATCCTTGAAGCTAACTAACCTGGGTAAAGCCATCCCATTGATCTTCAAATAGCAACCAAGACTTAACTACAAGAGGAAGGTGTATTTAGCCCACACAAAGGGCATACCTTGAGTACCCAGCTTGGGTGATAGGGAAGGCTGTGCCATTTGACCCTACAGGACACCTACTGCCACCAAGACAGGGAGTCATAGCAGCTCTACCTAATACATAGAAACAAGTACAAGGAAGATGCCAAAATGAGTAGACAAAGAGACATGGCCCAAAGGAAAGAAAAGATCAAAACTACAGAAAAAGAACTAAAGAAATGGAGATTAGCATCTGTCAGATGCTGAATTCAAAACACTGGTCATAAGGATGATCAAGGAACTTAGTGAAGGCCTCAACAGCATAAAAAAGATCCAGTCAGAAATGAAGGATACGCTAATTCAAACAAAGAACAATTTACAGAGTAACAACAGTAGAATAGATGAAACTGAGAATCAAATCCATGTTTTGGAACATAAAGAAGCACAAGACAATCAATAAGAACATCAGGAATAAAAAAGAATCCAAAAATGAGGACAGTGTAAGCAGTCTCTGAGAAAACTTTAAGTATTCCAACATTGGCATCATAGGGGTGACAGAAGGAGAAGAGAAATAGAAAGAAATTGGAAATCTATTTGAAAAAAAATAATGAAAGAAAAATTCCCTAACTTGATGAAGGAAATAGATATGCAAGTCCAGGAAGCACAGAGTCTTACACAAGATAGATGCAAAGGGGCCCACCCCAAGACACATCATTATTAAAATGCCATAGGTTAAAGATAAAGAAAGAATCTTAAAAGAAGCAAGAGAAAAGCAGATATTCATCTACAGGGAGTTCCCATAAGACTGTCAGCTGATTTCTTAAAAGAAACTTTGCAGGCTAGAAGGAATTGGCAAGAAATATTTAAAGTCATGAAAACAGGAACATACAGCCAAGATTGTTCTACCCAGCAAAAATATCATTTAGAATTGAAGGGCAGATAAAGGTCTTCCCAGATAAGAAAAAATCTAAAGGAGTTCATCTTCATCAAACCATTATTAAATGAAATGTTAAAGAGACTTATTTAAGAAAAAGAAAATCAAAACTATGAAAAATAAAATGGCAATAAATACATATCTACCAATAATTGAATCTAAAAAGCAAACAAGCAAACGAGAAGAACTAAGACAGAATCATGAATATGAAGAGCGTTTTGATGGTTGCCAAATGGGAGAAGGGTTTGGGAGTTGGATGAAGATGTGAGGAAATTAAGAAGCACAAATAGGTAGTTACAGAATAACCATAAGGATGTAAAGCACAGTATAGAAAATGTAGTAGCTAAAGAACTTACATGTATGACCTATGAACAGGAACAATGGTAGGGGGATTGCCTGAGGGAGTGGGGGGTGCTGAGTTGAGGGGGGAAAGGGGAAAATTGGGACAACTGTAATAGCATAATCAAGAAAATATAATTTTAAAAAAGAAAAGGGTTGTGTCTACTAATGTGTGTCATGAAGTATGGTAGGCTGTGAGAATACAAAGGTAAATGAGACTGTACTTGCCCCCACAGCCCAGTGAAGGGAATGTGATAGTGCTATAGGGGAGGCGATCCTTGGGTGCAAGTGGAGAAGAAAAGGGGCAGAGGTAGGACTCCACCTTTCTGTCTTGGTTTCCTAGTGCTGCTGTAACAAACTACCACAAATTTAGAGGCTTAAACAACATACATGTATTTTCTAAAATTCTGAAGGTCAGAAATCCAAAATAAGTCTCACTGGACTATGATCAATTTGTTGACATGACTGTATTTCTTCTGGAGGCTCCAGAGGAAGACATTTTACCTTGTTTGGCTTCTAGAGGCTGCCCACACTCCTTGGCTCCCTTTTATCTTCAATGAGAGCAGTCACATCACTCCAGTATCTATTTTTGTCTTCACACTTCTGCCTTTGCCCCTGCCTCTCCTGCTTCCCTCTTTCATTTGTAGGGACCCTTATTTTTCTATTGGGCTGACATGATAATCCAGGAAAATCTTCCCATCTCAGGATCCTTAATTTAATAAGATCTGCAAAATCCCTTTTAATGTGTAATGTGGTATGTACACAGGTTCCAGAGATCTGTACATCAGTACATTTGCGAAGCTATAACTCTGCCTACCACAGTTACCAAGACACCTGTGCCTTCTCACATTGCTCCCTGACAATAGAGTCCAGTTTTTTTAGCAGGTAGATGGGATCCCTTGATCTTAGGTGGGTAGGTTGCTATCCAGCCCTAGGGCATGAATCACTGGTCCAAAATAGCCGTATGGTCTCCTTATTTTTTAAGTGTATTTTATTATGTTATTACAGTTGTCCCATTTTTCACCCTTTATCCCCCTCTGCCCTGTACCCCACTTCATTCCTCCCCTTATTTCATGTCCAGGGGCTGTATATATAAGTTCTTTGGCTTCTCCATTTCCCATACTATTCTTAACCTCCCCCTGTCTATTTTGTACCTACAAATTATGTTTCTTATTCCCTGTATGTTTTGCCCCATTCTCTTCCCTCATGCTCCCAACTGATAACCCTCAATGTGATCTCCATTTCTGTGATTCTGTTCCTGTTGTAGTTGTTTGTGTAGCTTTTTTTTAAAGGTTCAGTTGTTGATATGTGAATTTGTTGTTATTTAACTCTTCATAGTTATGATCTTCTTCTGCTTAGATAAGTCTCTTTAACATTTAATATAATAAGGGCTTGCTGGTGATGAACTCTTTTAACTTTCCTTTATCTGAAAGCACGTTATCTGCCCTTCCATTCTAAATGATAGTTTTGCTGCATAAAGTAATCTTGGCTATAGGTCCTTGCCTTTCATGATGTTGAATACTTCTTTCCAGTCCCTTCTTCCCTGTAAGGTCTCTTTAGAGAAATCAGCTGAGAGTCTTATGGGAACTCCTTTGTAGGTAACAGTCTCATTTTTTCTTTCTACTTTTAAGATTCTCTGCTTTTTAACCTTGGATGATTTAAGTATGATGTGTTTTGGTGTGTTTCTTCTTGGATCCAACTTTTTTGAGCATCCTGGACTTGCCTGTCTTGTTCCTTCACCAGATTGGGGAACTTTTTTATTTTTTCATTATTTTTTATTCCTTTATCATTTTTTTAAAATAAGTTTTCAATTTCTTGCCCTTCCTCTTCTCCTTCTGGATACCCTGTGACCCAGATGTTGGAATATTTAAAGTTTTCCCAGAGGTTCCTCAGCCTCTCCTCATTTTTTTTTTTTTGAATTCTTGTTTCTTCATTCTGTTCTGGTTGGATGTTTTACTTCTTCCTCTTGTTCCAAATCATGAATGTGAATCCTGGTTTCCTTCCCTTCACTGTTAGTTCCCTGTATACTTCCCTTTATTTCACTTCATATAGCCTTTATTTCTTCCATCACTTTGTGACTATATACAATCATTTCTTTGAGCATCCCAATACCAGTGTTTTGAATTCTGCATCTGACAGGTTGGCTATCTTCTCATTGTTTAGTTCTTTTTCTGGAGCTTTGATCTGTTCTTTAACTTGGGTCATATTTCTTTGTCTTGGCTCACCTGTCACATTGTAAGGGGCAGAGCCTTAGGTATTGGCCAGGGAGGGGCAACCCACTTTGCTGCATTATGGTGCTATATGTGGAGGAGTGGTCAGAGAAGGAACAATGCCACTCACTAGCTTGCTTGGCTCTCACCCCACTTTCCTCACTTCCTACAGTCGGATTGTGCCCTTTCAGGTGCTGTTTCCTGGGTGGGTGGGATTGTATACATTCTAGGATCCTGTAGGCCTCTCCAAAGGACTCTTCTGTGAGACCCCAAATTTCTCCTGCCACCTCAACCCCCACAGAATTTTACAGCCAGAGGTTTTGAGGCTTCATTTCCCTGCATTGGAAACCTGGGTTGCATGATTTGTCTTGCTCCCCAGTTGTTCATCCTCGGCAAGTGCACTACTGCCAGGTCCACCAGCCACCACCCTGCCCACCCTGGTCCACTTGCTGCAGCCTTGTAACATGTCCTCTCTGCCCCAGCTTCCTGTCTCTGCCTCTCCTACCAATGCAGATGAATGTTTCTTCTTTAAGTCCTTGGTTGTAGGACTTCCATACAGTTTGATTTTCTGGCAATTCTGGTTGATTTTTGTTTTTAAATTGGTTATTATCCTTCTTTTGGTTGTGCGAGGAAGCAAAGCATACCTAATATGCCAACATCTTTGTCAGAATCTGATCTTCTTTTTAGGCAGTGATTCATCTGAGGGTAAGTGTGTGACCTAGTTCTGGATGATTAAATTGTCAATAATATAATGGCAAGATATGTAAAGTGTACACAGGTGCTATTCTAAGATCTTTACATAAGTCAAATAATTTAATCCTCACAATAATCCTGTGAAGTAAATTGGTATAACCATTTCACAGATGAGAAAAGTGAGATACAGATTGGTTAGGTAACATGAATGAAGTCAAATAACTAATGAATGGCTGGGATTGGATTTGAGCCCCTGAGTCTGGCTTCAAAATCCATACTTTTCACTGTGACACTTCCTTGCCTCCAAGGGAAAATCTCCTGAGGAGAGCTTTCCTTCCCAAACACAAAAGGAAAGCTATGGGAGGAGAAAGTCTAATGCTTCCATTCCTTTCTTCTTACCTTAATCATGACATGATATCTGAAGGACCAGTAACCATCATGGATTCATGAGGCAGGAAAAGCATGAATTAAAGACTGAGCAAATTGCAATGATTCTGAACTTCATGTTGCGAATCACTAAACTAATGGTAATGATAATCTGCCTCTAGATTTCATATTATGTGAGAAAACTGAACTTGTATATGTGTAATCCACCATGGTCAGATTGCTATAACTTGTAGCTAAGCATCTTTCTAGTCGAACCACGTGTGTACTACCACATTACATCACTTTTCAAATTGCTGCAACTATTTCTGCCCATATCTCCCTCCCTTCCTAGACTGGGTGTTTCTCACTAGCAGTAGTTAGTACTGGTAATAGATGGTATCATGATCCCCACTTCTGGATCCATGCCCTTGTGTTATCCCCTCCCTTTATATGTGGGCTAGAAATAGTGGCTTGCTTCTAATGAATACTTTATGGTAAATTAGATGGGAGTGTCGCTTCTGAGATGAGGTTATAAAAGACTTCTAACTTTCATCTTGCTGGTTGCCCTGCCCCAACCCCTCACTTGTTTTCCCTGATGAAGTAGGCTGCCATGTTATGACATGACTTGTGGAAAGGCAAGGAACTAAGGGCTACCTTAGACCCACAGCCAGCAAGTAATCGAGGTCCTCAGTACAACAGCTGTCCAGGAACTCAATACTACTATCATGAATAAGCTTGAAAGTTAATCCTTCACCAGTCAAAACTTAAGATGACTGCAGCACTAGATGCTGCCCTATTGAAGCCTGTGACAGAGCTGGACTGAGCCAGAGAATGATCAAAACCGTGCCCAAATTCCTGACCCACAGCAACTATTGATTAACAAATGTTGCTTAGGCTGATAAATTTGGGGATAACATTTTATGGAGTGATAGATAATTAATTAAGTGTCCAATAAGTATGTGTTGAATAAAAAAAATGTTTGTTAAATTGGAAAATGCATAAAGCTTAGAAGAATGGAAAATATTAGGTAAAACCCAATAGAGGAAGTGATAACTAATCTGAGGTTTGAAGGATGAACAAGAGGGGATAGAGGAATCAGCAAGGAAAAGACAGAAAGAATGTAAGGACTTGTTAGTTAGGAAATTCATTAGTAGATTGGTAAGAATGGAGGACAAAATATCTGTGGGTAGGAGCTGGAGATAAAGGTAGAAAGTTATAATAAAAGGAAAACTCTAAGAGGCTTTGTCTGCCATTCAAAGGGTGTGAATTTTGTTCTTTAGACAATGGGGAGCCAGTGAAGGTTCTCCAGTAGAAAAGATGTATTAGATTGTAGCTATGAAGTAGAGATGGAATGGAGATGGTAGTGGGAATGACTGGAGGGAGAACAACAGGAAGACTACTGCAATAGTCCAGATAAAAGAGGAGATAGGAGTTGTAGTTGGAAAATGAGAGAGTGATTGATTCAAGAGCTTTAAGGACAATGGGACTCTATGTGGGGATGAGTTAGAAGATAGAATCTAAGGTGACTTGTAGGCCCTGATAGGGTGCTTACCTTCACTGAGAGAAGGTCTGAGCTGGAGAAATAAAGTAAGGCATTATCAACAGAGTTAGCAGGTGAAGAAGAATGAACATTAACTGAGCACATACCATGAGGCAGATCTGAGGTGGTGTCTTTACTTACGATTTCAAATTTATTTCTCACAAGGATTTGCTGAATTATGCATGAGCCCTGTATTACTGAGGACAAGGAAACTGAAGTTCAGAGAAATAGAATAACTTACTCAATATCATATAGCTAATAAGTGTAACAGAAGCTTATATTACTTCCACTCTCCATGGTTCTCTGGGAGATTGACAAAGCAAGAGGACCAAGAATGGAATCCTGGGAAAGAATAATACTGAAATGGTGGGTGAAAGAAGAGGTGTCTCTGAAGTGGGCCACAAATGAGAGATCCAAGAGGAAGGAAATTAGAAAATGTGTTATCACAGAGGCCATGGTAAGGAGAGAGATCTAAGATGATAGAGACTGTCAACAGGATCACTGCAGCCCTGACAACAAGGACAGGAAAGTGGTTGTCAGTGATCTTAGGGAAGCAATCTCAATAACACGGTGCTAAATTGCCGGTGCCTAAGGAGAATAAATAAATAAGCAAAAGCAGTAATTGCAGACAACTCCATTTCTGAGTCTGGCTGTGAAGGGAAGGAGAAAGATTGAGATATGTAGAAGGCACTCAGGGTTCAAATAAGATTTTGCTTATTTATATGATTAGTTTAGACAAATAAGATTTTGCTTATTTATATGATTAATTTAGACATGAGGAAGTTGATCAAATTCTGTGCTGAGAAGAACTTAGTGGTCAAGGAGAGGCTTGGTAGATATAGAAGAGGAAGATTATTGATTGAATAAAGTTTGCCAGGTGACAGGAGAAATCTCACTCTGGCGAGAGAGGACAGCCTTGACTTTAATCTCCAAATTTAGTCTACCATCTGTGACCAGGAATGATTCTGCCTCTGCTGCTTTGAAAGTCACCTACTTGGTTCCATCACTTTTCATGTATACTCTTGAAAACAATTTCAAATTTCTAAGGCCTTCTCCAAGACTTTTGAGGAAAAGCACCAGACTAAAAAGAAGTTCTAATATGATTCCTGGGTCTACCATAAATGGCTTTGTTTCTCAGTTTTTGCTCCTTCTCATCTCCTTAGATTTATGGGATATTGTAAGGATTCAGGAGATCATTGCATTCATTTTTATGTCTGCCTGGTGCTCAGCACAGTTGTGTGCTCAAAGTGGGTGTGTAATAAACATATTGATCTGCTTCTACTTGATCTTGACAAAATCAGGTCCATATAAACCTCCTAAGAAATACTTCTATTTTTCTTACACAGGAAGAAAATATCTATCACAGTATTTAATCTCTACAATCCATAGGCAAGAAGTGAGATCATATTTCTTTGTGGGTAAAATTATTATAATAACATCTAAAAGATCATGATTTAGAGGTGAACAGTGCCTCTATCAGAAGCTGCTGGCTCCCCTCCCCTTCAGACAGTAGAGATGTCTGTCCCTCAACATGCAGAGACAGCATAATTGTTCATTCCATACATATCAGCAGTTTGTTTGCAGGTGGCCATTACCAAAATGAACGAATTATATAACATTGCAATGGCTATTTGATGTAGAAATTTGACCCAGAGGCAAATCCATTAATATATTTCTGTTTGTTTCTAATTTTAGAATTCTATCAGAGGCAAAACTTAGTCAAATTATCATTAGGTTCAACCTAAAGCGAAGTCAAGAGGCTGTTCTTTTTCATTTCTATCTGGAAACCTATTCTATCAAGCATTTAAATTAAATGAAATACAATAGGCATTTGGTTAGTACATACAGGATAATTAGGCTGGCTTATGGATACAGAACAAGTTTACATCTGGAAGAAAGGGAGACATATTCAAATCTCTATCCAGGCATTTTTCACTATAGTGGTTGACTTTTTAAAAATTGTTTAAAAATAATTACCCAAGCACATGTTCATTGATTTTAGAGAGAGAGAGGAAGAACAGAGAGAGACAGACCAACTGGTTGCCTCTTGAACTCCCCAACTGAGGATGGAACCCACACATGTTGGTGTATGCAATGATGCTGTGACCAACTAAGCCATTTGGCCAGGACTAGTGGCTGGCTCTTTTACTCTTTGTAAGGCTGTTTTGATATTGTGTAGTCACCCTCTTCAAATTACATCTCTATGTGTAGATAAAACCTCAGTCCACCTCAGTGTCCCTTGGTCTTCAGCAGCAGTGAAAGTGAAAATCGCAGAATAAAGTGATCAGAATATTTTCCACTCCCTCCATACTTAGGATTGAGTTGAATATGAGCAATATCCAAAAGAGACACTGTAGCTGCATTTTTTTTTACATTGTATTCTACTCGTTCAGTAGACAGTCTGGTGGTCAAGCCCTTTTCTGAGCTTTGTGGTAGGAGAATAAGGAGTCAGGGGGTACTTTTTTAAGTCCTGAAGAGCATTCCCAGCTTTGTAATGAATTTTCATCACTTGGGTATTTGGAGGCCATGTGCCTGGAGAGCTGTCCATCAGCAGAAACGTAAAGCAGTGTTCTTGGGTGCATGTGATCAATAAATATCCCTTGGTCCTTCTGTGAATAACGGAAATGGTGACCTCAGTGTCACAGAAAATATCTAATTTGGACAATTACGTTCTGCTTCTCTCTGTTGCTCTTGTGGCTTAAATAGAAAATGTAATTCTTCATTTTCATTTGCCAACTATTGCTTCAGTTACACTGCTGTGAGATGCCACTGTGAGCTGTTAAACATCTGCTGTGCCCTACTTCAGAGGTGGCTGCATTTTAATTGAATTTTACTTTAATTGACTGGAACACACTGTATAGGTAATAAATCTGTTTGCAAAATGCTTTGAGTCTATTTAGATAGAAGGATTCACATAAATACTAAAACACAATAATTAGCTTTATAAAAGATATTTTGTGGTTACATTTTTCTTAAAAGATATTTTGTGAAATAGTCTATTACTGAGTATTTTTAATGAATGTACAATAAAATATACATGATTTTTATTTCATAAAGCTAAGAGTTTTTAATTAGCAAATCAGTCTATTCCTGTTCAGGAAAGGGCTAGCTAGACTCGGATTCTTCTTAAGTGGTGGTAACAGATCTAAGAGTAAGTTGTTTCTGCTAGGGGTCAGGTCTGTGCTATTAAGTCAATCCTTGGTAGGGAATAGCAAAATATAAGGAGGGGGTGAGATACCAACGTTCTACCTGACCCAAACCACCTCTCTTTCCAGTCTCCTGCAAATACCAAAAATCCCAATATTAAAATTCTGTGGAAAAAATTCTTTGAAATGTGAATTTATGTCTTGAAAGGGTGACCAAACTACCAAATATACTTACCAGTTCTTCTTCCAACATTTACAGAGAGCCTTCTATGTACTAGAAACCTTGCTTACAGTATTCTTACCACTATTAGGCAGGTGAAGAAATTCTGTGAGGTGTAGTAAACTGGCCATAATATAAATGGGATTAAACTTTTGGCAAGTTGTTGCTGTTTCAGCCTCCTCGGCTGGCCTCCTTGCTGAAGAATTAGATGTGGGCCTTGTCCCACAGGCTGAGGAGAAGGCAGACATGTACATAATAGTGTGATGAGAAACACAGGAAGGTGTACATTGTGGTACCAGGACTTATACCTCTGCCTCGAGGATCAGAAAAAGGTTCATAGGGGAGGTGACATTTTAGACTGGATCTTGAAGGACAAAGAAAGGATGAGTTTCAGAGCACATTTAGTGAAAAGTGTATTTGGGCTTTAGAAACAAGAATACTAGAATTTGGATTCTGGTTCTAGCTCTTAATCATTCTATTAATTTGAATAAAGTTTTTAAAATTTTTCTGTGCACAATTTTTATCATTTACAAAATAGAAAAAAACAATTTCTAGGAGTATTGGAGGAAGGCATGGATAGCACAATGCTTGACACATAGTGGACATGTAGTGATGATTGGTTATCTTTTTTTTTCCTCAGGCAAAAAGACTTATACATGCAAAGCTTGATTGATGGGAGTGCCAGGCATTTTGTTTGGCTCCAGTAGAAGGGTACAGCATCTTGGTGGGAGATAAAGTTAACACAGATTCTGTAAGGCCTCAGGTGTTCTATGAGGAGCTTGAATTTTATCCTCTAAGAAGTTAACCTTTTTTAAGCAGAAGAATGCCATGATCAGATTTCTGTCCCAGAATACTCTGGTGACAGTGTGAAAAATGGATATTAGAGTGACAAAGAGGCCAGTTAGGAGACTGTTTCAATGGGACAGTTGACAAGTTTTGAGACCCACAACCTAGGTATTGAAAGTAGAAATGGAAAAGGGACATTAGTGGGACTGAAGGAAATATTTGACTGGTATAAATTAAAGATGACTTCAAATTTTTAATCCATGGGTCTGTGTAAATGGTGCTGCTATAAACCAGTTTAGTAGGGTGAAAATGCTTTTAGAGGAAAGATTATTAATCTCATTTTATATAATAAATATTATTTGAGGAGCTGTGGGACATTTCAGTAAATAGTCAGAAGTTTAACCTGATGGTCAGGATAGAGATCTTAACATAAATGTTAATGTATGTAGGTGGAAGTTGAAGTCATCAGGTGGAGCAAAATTACCCTGAAAGAACAGACAGAGAACTCAAAGAGGAGGTCCATGGGAGTAACTGTGGGAGAGCATAAACATGTCAACAGGGAGCAGAGAATGTGAAGCCAAAGAAAAGCCTGAAGAACTATCAGAGAACTTGGAGGAGACTTGCACAAGCGAGGAAGCCAAGAAAACAAAAATTTCCTTCACTGCTGAGAAGTGGTTCCATACGGGCAGGAATTTTTGTTATTGCTGTGTTTCATTGTTTTTTATCCCAGCTTCTGGCACAGTACCTAACACATTGTAAGTGGTCAATAAATCTATTGATGAATAAATGGCAATTAACATGATAAGAAAAAGGAGTTGGAAGAAAAAGTGAAAAATAGCATCAAATGCTCTGAAAAGATCAGGTAGAATGTGAAGTGAAGAGATCAGTAATTGAAAAGTCATCTGTGACCTTTCAGAATAGTGTTCATATTTCAGAGGGTTATATTATAAAGGAAAACAGCATGAAAATTCCTCGAAAAACTTAAAATAGAACTATCATATGATCGAGCAACTCCTCTTCTGGGTATATATTAAAAAAAATTAAATCAATACCTCAAAGAGATATCTGCATTCCCATGTTCATTGAAGCATCATTCACAGTAACCAAGATATGGAAACAGCCTAAGGTACTGGTGACAGGAGAATGGATAAAGAAATTGTGGTCTGTATATACAGTGGAATATTATTCAGCCATTCTGCCCTTTTCAACAACATGGATGAACCTGGAGGAAAGAAGAACAAAACAACAAAAGGGCCCTTGGCCCTTGGGAAGGTGGAGAGGGTGATAGGTGGAGAGTTCAAAGAGGAAATAGTACAGATGTTCTTGGAATAGTAGAACCTTGAATTGAACAGGAATTTAGAGGCTGTCAAACCTAAACTCTCATTTAGAGAAGCATGATAACACTACAAGTTTGGTACTACATGAAACATTTATATGTATAACCTAACAATAGTTCTTAAATGAATGGTTTTCTCTTTTGCCTTCCCAGGTACTTAACCTTTATCCCATTGAGCTGGAATATCTACAAGTGGATGAAAGAGAATATGTCTGAGAGATTAGGAAATTTAAAGAAGGAATACAGAGTAAAATCATGGTAATGTTGTGAAACTCAGCTTTTGACATATAAAATAGAATTAGGCAACCAGGTTTGGTCTTGAAAGAGGATTTCCTAAATTCTCTCATCCTCCACATTGGCAAATTTACTATACTAAACTTGGAAGACAAAGCTCCAGAGTGTTATGCCACCTTTAAATTGACATGTTGCATCCTCCAATAGGCTAGAAGGCAAGGTAGAGGATGTGGTAGACATGCTGTTCTCAAAGAGTGGAAGAGGAGAAGAGATCATGTCAGACAGCTCAACTGAGTCCTGACCTAGTCCAAAGAGACCAGACTATGAATTACACATTGCAGAGATAAAGCTTTTGTTTTAAAACAATTTATATTATGAGTAAGGTACTATGATATTTTCTATTCAGTTCTACTCTAGTCTATGTTATTTTATTTTTTTAAAACACTGGATGCAACCTCTACATTGGTTTCACAACCTACCGGTGGATTTTGATCCATAGTTGGAAGAACACTACTTTAGGATTGTTGTAAGGATTTACACCTTTTTTATTTTCATTGCAATAGAAAAGTTTTACTATGTTCTAATATCACTGGAAAACATATCAGAATGTCAAAGAGACAAATGAGAAAGAAAAGGGGAAAAAGCAAACTTAAAAATGAATGAAAAACAATGTCTTTGGATTAAGAACCTCACACCAGCCCTCTGTACACCAAACCAGAGTCTAGGTGTTAAGGAAAGTGGATATGAAATAGAGCTGGAAGACTTTGAAGAACAAGAAAGTATAGGGGAAAATATGGGTAGAGAGAAAGTTTTGAGGGAGCACATTTGGCTCTTACCAAGGTAGCTTCCAGGATAACACTGAAGGGAAATCTCCCAACCAAGCCTTCATGATACACAATTTGCAAGAGAGAAATAAACAGGAACCACTCCTGAGAACAGTAGGATGTACAGACTTTTCTGGCAGTCTGCCAGGTGCTTTATTTGAATTGCTGATTGTCCGTAATAAACATCTTTATTTGAATTGCTGATGAAGTAGGATCCAAATTCAGTATATCAGGGGCTCAGATGTGTAAGGAAGTACTTCCAATCTTAAGAAAAAGGGATTTGACATCAAAATACCAAATATTTGTTACTAAAATCCTTGTCTCTTTTCCTCTTCTTACACTTCTCTCCTGAAGAATCTCCACCTTTTATCCTCAGATCACTCACTGTCATTAGAGATTGTGAAGTGAGTAGAATAAATGGAGAGTGGCCTTGGGGACAGGTGTTCCAGAAAGATTTTACAGGTTATGAAGCACAGCTCAGCTGTTAGGCTTCCTCATCTGTAAGCAAGAGGAAAAAATAACTAATTTAAGCAAAAGGGAGAGGGAGAGAGAATGTTGTCGGGGTGACTTGCAAATTCAAATTAGCAAGTATACAGTAAGGATAGGGCCCAGGGCAGTCTGGGGACTTCAGTACCAATGGACAGTCTCTTCCAAACACCATCAATGGAATTGACTAGCTTCTTGTATCAGCTTCAGTTCAAGAGTCAGATTCCTAGAAGAAAGTCTCTAATGGCCTCACTTGGGTCACAGTCCTACCCCTTGACCAGAGAATGGCAGGGTGTCTCGATTATTATGCCCATCAACTTTGCATCTAGTGAAGGAGGAAAGGATAATTTTTAAGAGCAAAACTGGGATGAAAATGACAGAAGAGAGACTGGATGGCAGACAGGAGAACATCCCAGTGGCCACCACCACTGACTCCAGGGTACAATTCTGATAAAGAACACAAGCTCAGGAGACCTTATGGGACCCAGAGAGGACAGAGCAACTATGACCTGCGTTCTGGGAGGCCTGGGATCCTCACATGACTCATGTCCACCACAAATGTACTTGACTGCCTGCAGTCCCTTCTAGGGTTGAATTTGGAGTTCAGATCAAATGTTATTTGTATGGAAAAAAATATTACTTCACTGGGCTGTTTCAAACAGCACATCAAAGGAGCTTTTTGTAAATAAATTGTCCTGTGTTATGTAAATCATGAAGGACTGCAACTGTTCTTCAATGTGCAATGGATTGAGTTACAAATAATGGCAAATGTCAGTTCATTGCTAAATATATTTTTTCCTTTTCCTTATATCTTTTCAAGAGGTAAAAATGTGGATTTCCATGCCTTTGGGAATTATGTATCAAGCCAGTCTATTCTCCTCATCACCTGCCATATTTTAATACTCTTCAAATGCAAATTTGGCTTTTTTTTTCCATGCAAAAATAGGTCTTTACTGAGAGCACTAGATTATTTTTCAATTAATGGAGAACACAGATTACTGAAAGATAAAGTACTTCTCAAATGCCACTTCCTCAAATGAATAAGCTTCACCTACAACTTGAGATATATCTCATCCATAAATATAAGTAACACACCACACAGGCACCAACATGCAAATCCACATTCATATTACTGCTGCTGCTACAGCTTCTGCTATTGTAACCTCCTGAGTACATGAGCCCATTTGAAGCCAAAAATGTCCATTTGTGATCAGCTCTTCTTTCCCCACAGGACAGAGGTGTGCCTTGAGAAAGACTGCTATTTATAGAGCTTGAATGAAATAAAACACACAATCTTTGCCTCATGGTCTGCCTTCACTGAAAGCTTTCAGCAATCTTCTCATTGCCACTCAATTTGTGGTCCCCGCTGCCGCTCTTTCCCAAAGTCAGAGCTTTGATGTAAAGACAATGCAAATTCTAAGCAAGATCAGAAGTATCGGATTTTAATGCGATGTTGTAGAAGATGCCAAACATGAAACTACATACCTAGAAGTTCCCATGAAGTTGAGGACCAAAGAACTTCTAGATTCCAGTTCCTGGGTCACTTGTTTTTTTTTGGTGCAGAGTTCTCTAATGTTGCATAAGACACTTGTGACTTTCTATTTGGTTAAATGTATTTACTCTTATAGGAATAGATAACCTGAAGACTGATTTCTGACTAGTTTCTATAAAGTCACATTTTAAAAAAAGACAGAAAAAGTACAAAAGCTAATATCAGAGCAACAGAAACAGATTAAGAAGGCCACCATCTTTTTCAGCCTATCGATATTAATCCTAGTTGGGGAGAAGAAACATGACCATGAGATAGTGGGGAATCTGAGAAGGCCATCTGTTTTATGTAAGTGAAATTATATATATCAACAGGTCATTCATTCATTCACATTTGGTAACTAGACAATTTCCTACCTTCTGACAGAATACCAATTTCACTGAAAACTGTACTGCATATGTTTATAATGGTTTGCATACCTTTCCCTGGTTTCAATTTCCTTGAAAACATACCAGTATAAATGAATGAAGATAAACATATGTGTATGCAGCTCCTCCCTTTCATTCTAGGGAGGGCTATTTGGAAGATATTTGCTCAAAATGTCTAAGCAAAGAACTTTGTGAAATTCACAGAAGTGGTTGCATCATCTGAGCAACCAACTAATCTGTTTCCACTAATGTAAGCCTTGCTAAAATATCACCTTTTCAACATGTTAAATGTTAAAAATTCAAATTTAATTTTTTCAGATGAGGTACAACATTTTTTTTAGTTTTTTTTTATTGGTTATGCTGTTACAGTTGTCCCATTTCCCCCCTCACTCCCCTCCACCCTACCCATCCCCCCACACACATTTCCCCCCTTTAGTTCATGTCCATGTGTCATAAATTCTTTAACTTCTACATTTCCCATACTATTCTTGCCCTCCCCCTGTCTATTTTCTACCTATTGTCTATGCTACTTATTCTCTATTTCTTTTCCCCCTCTCTCCTCCTCCCCTTCCCTGTTGCTAAACCTCCGTGTGATCTCCATTTCTGTGGTTCTGTTCCTGTTCTAGTTATTTGCTTAGTTTGCTTTTGTTTTAGGTATGGTTGTTACTAATTGTGAGTTTGAAGTCTTTTTACTGTTCATATTTTTAATCTTCATTTTCTTAGGTAAGTCCCTTTAACATTTCATATAATAAGGGATTGGTGATGATGAACTCCTTGAACTCGACCTTATCTGGGAAGCACTTGATCTGCCCTTCCATTCTAAATGGAAGCTTTGCTGGATAGAGCAATCTTGGATGTAGGTCCTTGCCTTTCATGACTTGGAATACTTCTTTCCAGCCCCTTCTTGCCTGCAAGGTCTCTTTCCAGAAATCAGCTGACATTCTGATGGGAACTCCTTTTTAGGTAACTGTCCCCTTATCTCTTGCTGCTTTTAGGATTCTCTCCTTCATTCTACCTTGGCTAATGTAATTATGATGTGCCTTGGTGTGTTCCTCCTTGGGTCCAACCTCTTTGGGACTCTCTGAGCTTCCTGGACTTCCTGGAAGTCTATTTCCCTTGCCAGATTGGGGAAGTTCTCCTTCATTACGTATTGAGATACGTGTTCCATTTCTTGCTCTTCCTCTTCCCCTTCTAGTACCCCTATAATTCGGATGTTGGAACATTTAAAGGTGTCCTGGAGGTCCCTAAGCTTCTCCTCATTTTTTTGAATTCTTGTTTCTTCCTTCTTTTCTGTTTGGTTGTTCCTTTCTTCCTTCTGGTCAATTCCATTGATTTGAGTCCCAGTTTTCTTCCCATCACTATTGATTCCCTGTGCGTTTTCCTTCATTTCTCTTATTGTAGCCTGCATTTGTCCATCTAATTTCTGACCAAAGTCAACCAATTCTGTGAGCATCCTGATCACCAGTGCTTTGAACTGTGCATCTGATAAATTGGCTATCTCTTGGTCACTTAAAAAAATTGGCCCTGGGGCTTTCAATTCTGTTTGAGCCATCTTTTTTATTCTTTATTTTCCTTTGGTCTGGTTGCAGGTGTTACGTAAGGGCGGTGGAGCCTTAGGTGTTAACCAGGGTGGGGCACCCCAGTCGCTGGGTTGTGACGTTGTATGTAGGGGTGGGGTCCGAGAAGGAACAATGGCACTTGCTCTGCTCTCTCTAGGACTCCAGTCCTCCTGCTGCCTCTCACAAGAAAACTGGGCCCCCCTGGTGCTGGCTCCTGGGCGGTGGACTTGTGTACTTTCTCGGACTCTGTGGGTTTCCCCGAGAAGTCTCCTGTGAGGCTGAGAGAATCTCCCGGCTTCAACCCCCACAGGTGTTTTCAGTCAGTGCTATTAGGCTTTGTTTCCTGGCGCTGGGGCCCTGGGCTGTGCAGTCTGTGTTGCTGCCCGTTTTCCCTTAGTTTGAGCATGAACGTGTAGCTGTGGCCAGCCAGCTACCTTGCACGTCTCACTGGGTCTGCTCTTTGCCTCCCGCACCCAGGGTCTGCCACCGGGTCCGTCAGGCACCCCTGCACTTCTGGGGTTCGCCAACTGCTGTCTGCGCCCTGCGCACCTGCCAGCCACCACTCTTTCCTGCCGGGACCTCTCACCCCTCTCCATAGGTCTCCGACTCCACCCCTCCTTACCGGTCTGGTTGTATGGTAGTCGTGGTTGTCGGACTTCCATTCGGTTCAATTCTCTCTGTTCTGGTTGTTTTTTGTTTCTCAGTTTTTGTTGTCCTTAGTTTTGGTTGTGTGAGGAGGCACAGTGGGACTACCTATGCCTCCATCTTGGCTGGAAGCCTCCAGGTACAACATTTTTTATGATTGATTAATTTTAGAAATAGATGAGATTTTATGAAAAAGGTTGCTTTTATACTTCCTCTGTTTTCTCTTTCCTGATTAAGACTTGTCTTGAATGGGGAATCACCAGCAGTTTGTCATTATATAAAGTGCTACAGAAGAACCCCATATTTAGTTGAAAGGATCATCTTTTTTATCTCCAACATGGCTACATGTCAGAGGGACCAATATTCTTCTGTCCTAGTTAATTTTGTTAATAGCCATGAATGAATCATTTTCACTAAAATATTACAATTGACCTTAAGTGGGACTTGTTCTTCTATCAGGAATATTTAAAGAAGGGCAAAAGTAGGTTTACAGTTGTTCATATGAAAAATAACACAGTGATTGGAGAGTTCCAGCCAAAATGGAGGCATAGGTACAAACCCTTCCATTCCTCATACAACCAAAGGGAGGACAACAACCAGTCTAAAACCAATAAACAACCAAAAGTGCCAGAAAATCACACTGCATGGAACTCCAACAACCAAGGAATTAAAGAAAAAATCAACCATACTGGTAAGGCAGACTGCGCTGCCAACTCAGAAAAACCGCAGCTGAGGGGTAGGGCTGACTTAAGAGGGAAACTGAGACTCACAGCTGATTCTGGGCTAATGCTGAGGTTGCCACAGTGGGAGATACTTCCAGTGTGATACAAGAGTCTGTTGGGAAGTGTGCTAGAGACAAGCAGGCAAGCTGCATTGTTCCTTCTCTGGCACCTCCCCCACAGTCAGTGCAACAAAGAGGGTTGCCCTGCCTGGGTGAATACCTAAGGCCCCACACCTCACAACTTATCAGGTGTGCCAAGACAAAGAAATAGGGCCCAAAAGAAAGAACAGAGCAAAACCTTAGAACTAAGCAATGAGGAGATTTCCAAACTATCTGATGGAGAATTTAAAGCCCTGGTAATCAAAATGCTTACAGAACTGATTGAGCTTGGTTGAAAAATGAAAGAATAAGTGAAAGATACCAAAAATGAAATAAAGCAAAATATTCATGGAACCAACAGTGACAAGAAAAAAACCAGGATTCAAAGCAATGATTTGAAACAAAAGGAAGAAATAAACATCCAACTGGATCAGAACGAAGAAACAATAATTCAAAAAAATAAAGAGAGGCTGAGGATTCTCTGGGGCAACCTGAAACATTCCAATATACAAATTATAGGGATGCCAGAAGGAGAAGAACAACAGCAAGAAATTGAAAACTTATTTCAACAAATAATGAAGGAAAATTTCCCCAATCTGGTGAAAGAAATAGACTTCCAGGAAGCCCAGGAAGCCCAGAGAGTGCCACAGAAGTTAAACCCAAGGAGGAACACACCAAGGCACATCATCATTAAGTTACTCAAGATCAAAGACAAAGAGAAGATCCTAAAAACAGCAAGAGAGAAGGAGATAGTTACCTACAAAGGAGTCCCCATATGACTATCAGCTGATTTCTCAAAAGAAACCTTACAGGAAAGAAGGGGCTGGAAAGAGGTATTTGAAGTCATGAAAGGCAAGGACCTACATCCAAGATTACTCTATCCAGCAAGGCTTTCATTTAGAATGGAAGGGCAGCTAAAGTGCTTCCCAGATAAGGTCAAGTTAAAGGAGTTCATCACCACCAAGCCCTTATTTTATGAAACGTTAAAGGGACTTATCTAAGAAAAAAGAAGATCAAAAATATGAACAATAAAATGACAACAAACTCACAACTATTAACAAATGAACCTAAAAGAAAAGAAAAACAATGAAAACAAAAACTAAGCAAACAAACAGAACAGGAACTGGATCAGAGAAATGGACATCACACAGAGGGAGTTAAGTGGAGAGGGAGAAGGGAGGAATGGTGGGGGGAAAGGTACAAGGAAAAAGAGGCATAATTAGTAGGCATAAAATAGATGGGGAAAGATGAAATTGTATAGGAAACAGAGGACTCAAAGAACTTATATGTACAACCCATGGACATGAACTAAGGAGGGGGTTTTACTGGAGGGTTGAGGGGACAGGGTAGAGAGGGGATAAAGTGGGAAAAATTGGGAAAACTGTAACAGCATAATCAATTAAAATGCTTAAAAGAGAAAAACAACACATTAATAAATATAGTACCAGAATAAACTGTTTCACACACCTCACAACTGTAAACCTACTATAGAATCAAATTTAGTTGTGTGCTGCTCACCATGTTATTCAATAACTCATTATAACCCATGAGACTTGTGAAACAAAAATACAATGTCAATGCAGCTATTGAATTCTTATAGAATTAAATTACAACCCAGAAAATTATGAAAGAGGTACCTGTTGTTTCATTTCCTTTTGGCTATCCCAGAGGTTAAGTGGTAATTTCAGTTTTCAGTCTACCCTAGGGATATTTTATGCTTTGTTATGTTGGAATTTTCTGCAGATTAAGATAACTGTCAGTCTAAAAATTATATATAATTGGTCAAATTTATTGCTACATATTACCAAAGTGGGGGGGGAGGAACTGTTTATTATTTTTCCCAAATTTCTTTCCCTATAGTTTTCTTGAAATAGTTGACTTAATGGACTGGCCCAGACTCTCCACTGCCCATTCTAACCAAGGTGCCCTTTATGACAGGAACGCTAAATAAATGGAAAACAAAAACAAAAACAAAAACCCTTTACTGTCAAGGCCAGCCTTAGACATAATCTGATTCAGGAACAAGAAGAAAATAACTTTTCCCATGAGGAGAAAAACTTTCATTTACCTGCTGACTGGCCTGAAATTGTTTTCACTGGAATCAAAGTGTCTCCTTTCACAGCTAGAAATCAAGGGCAAACACCTGGAAAATTTAAACTTAATTGTAGGTGAGATTTAATAGAGCTGCAAATGCTGTTCATGGGGGTCAGTTATGTAAGCTTGGGAAGAGAAAAGTTAGAACAGCAGCAATGAAGGTGTGAGATGGTCAGTGATGAGCAAGAGACAGTAGAAGTTCAGGGGAAATGTAGCCTGATAGAACAGGTGGTCAAGGCTAAGAGAGCAGCTAGAGTATTTTGCTCTACTGGGGAAAGCCCTAATGACAACCAGATCAGGGAAAGTTAAGAGGCAAAACTGAATAAATGAGGTATAAATGGTGATGCCATTTATACATATGTATGTGCTTGATCAAGATGTTTCTGAAAAGCCGTGAAAACATGAGAAACAGATTCTCAAGCAGCAGTTTTGAAGCAATATTTTTGAATGTGGAAGAATTTTGAGACTGAACATTTACACTGTAATCAAAGTGTTTGGAAGGTTTGTAACTGAGTGTTAAACAAACCCATGATATAGCTAATCAGAATTTCCTGAAATATGTTTATGTTCATGTGTCTGGAATTAAAATATTGAATGAAAATCTAATTCTGAATTTTCCTAACATACTTGGGAGATACTGATATGCCAGGGACAATAAAAGTATCATTTTTATTTTTTTGGGGGGGGAATCTTGTGTGATACAGTGATAAAACACCTCAGAGGAGTTATCTGTATTTCCCAGATTATGGAGAGTTTCTCATCACTGTGACAAACCATGCTGCAGAAATGTGTCAACAAAATACTAAAGAACAATGAAGGAATTCCTAACAAAGGAATTCTCTCTCGTCAGTGACCTGGCCTAACTACTCAAGGCAAGTATAAAAATGAGAAAGGAATGGGAAAGGCAAATTAAAATTTGCCTGAAAATTGAAATAAAATTCAAGACATATGATAAAACAGAGCATTTAATGAAAAATGTAGTGCTCATTAGCTATAAAAACAAGTTCAACAAGAACTATCACATTAAATGAACATTTTCCTTTTTGGATAAGACATAGTTTGGTAGAACACAGATACAACGTAGACATTTAATGTACATTGATTTTTAATAAATGTTTGATGGAGATTTCCACAACAGCCTTATGGGTGGGTTGTTGACATGACAGCATCATTGGTGAGTTATGGAAACTTGCACAAAACACAGCTGGTGCTTAAAAATGACACCAAGTGAGTCAGCCCATTTCCAGAGCAAACCCTAAGTGAAGCACACAGCACTGCCAGTGAGGCAGCATCTTTAATAAAGAGTTACATGTGTTTCACGACTTCATCCCATTCAATAATATTAGTGACTTTGAGAAAGTCCCAGAAAGCAAGCTTATTCAAATTTCAAAATGTAAAATTAGAAATGATGATTTATTAAATAAAAAGAAACTACACAATAGATTATATAATTACAATTTATTGTTCCTATGAGCTAGAATACTGGATAAAAAATCCATAGAGTGAAATTCAATAGAAATAAATGAAAAATTGTGTATTTTTCATTACAAAAAAGAATACCCCAAGTGTCCTTTGGAAGTGTGGTTTGGAAACAAGCTGTTTTTCATGAAAACATCTTGTAAAAGATCATTCTATCTTAAAATGAATAGTATCCTGATCATGATACAGATGGTTCCTTTACTTCTGGAGCATTGTGTTTGATTTTTTGTAGTGGCACATTTTAAGAAAGAAATTGACAAATAATAAAGTATCCAGAGGTCATTGAAATAGCCTGGAAACCATATCTACTGAGGACATAGAAGGTAATAGGCTACTTAGTATTAATAAGAGAAAATTAAGAAAATCCATTATCAAGATTAAAATATATATTGTAAGTGTTTTCCTAGAGATGTGAGAGAATGAATTTGTTTTATATTGGCATGCACACATACAGAATAAATTTGTTTTATAGTCACACACACACACACACACACACACACTCACACAACACCAGATCAGTAAGGAGGGAGATTTTAATTCCATCTGAAACAATACTTGTTTTAGTAACTAGGACAGTGATACAGGTTGCCTGGCCAGGCAGGAGCTCCCTTTGCATTATGGACAGAGAGTCCCAGACTGAGTTATAACAGCACAGATGCAGTGATTAAGATATGAAGCAAGGTATCTCCATACTGCTTTTCACAGTGGCTGCACCAGTCTACATTCCCACCAACAGTGCAAAAGAGTTCCCTTTTCTCCACATCCTCATCAGCACTTGTTGTTTGTTGATTTATTGATGATATCCATTCTGACAGGTGTGAGATGATATCTCATTGTGGTTTTAATTTCCATTTCTCTGATGATTATTGATATTGAACATCTTTTGATATGTCTATTGGCCATCTGTATGTCCTCTCTGGAGAAGTGTCTATTCATTTTCTTTGCCCATTTTTTAATTGGATTGTTTGCTTTTTTGGTGTTGAGTTGTATAATTTCTTTATAAATTTTGGATATTAGCCCTTCATCGGATGTATTGGCAAATAAGTTCTCCCATTCTGTGGGTTGTCTTTTAATTTTGTTGATGGGTTCCTTTGCTGTGAAAAAATTTTTTAATTTGATGTAGTCCATTTGTTTATTTTTTGTTTTGTTTCCCTTGCCTGGGGCAAGATAGAGCAGATAAAATTTTTCTACAAGCAATGTCTACAATTTTACTGCCTATGTTTCCCCTTCAGGATTTTTATGGTTTGGGGTCTAATATTTAACTCTTTAATCCATTTTGAATTTATTCTTATGTGTGGTGTAAGTAGGTGGCCTAGTTTCATTTTTCTGCACACATCTGTCTAATTTTCCCAATACCGTTTATTTCCCAATAAACTGCCTGTAGCCCATTGTATGTTCTTGCTTCCTCTGTTGAATATTAATTGACTATAAAGGGATGGGTTTATTTCTGGGCTCTCTATTCTGTTCCATTGGTCTATGTGTCTGTTTTTATGCCAGTGCCATGCTGTTTTGATTACTATGGCCTTATAGTATAGTTTGATATTAGATAGTGTGATTCCTGATACCTAAAAAATTAAAAATGGGTCTACTTTTTGACCTGGAAATACCACTTCTGGGAATATATTCAAAGAAACCCAAAGCACTAATTTGAAAGAATATAAGCACCCCTATGATCATTGCAGTGTATTTACAATCACCAAAATATGGATATAGCCCAAGTGGCCATCAGTAGATGAATGGATAAAACAACAAGGGGCATTTACACGATGGAATACTACTAGGCCATAAAAAGAAGAGGACTTTACCCTTTGTGATAGCATGGATGGACCTGAAGAACATTATGCTAAGTGAAATAAGCCAGTCAGAGAAACACAAATACCATATGATTTTACTTATATGTGGAATCTAGTGAACAAACTGAACAAAATAGAGGCAGACTCATAGATAGAGAGCAAGATGACAGCTATTAGGGGTGGTGAGGTTAGGGTATGGAGGGATTGAGCAAAAAGGAAAAAGGACTAACGGACATGGACAACAGTGTGGTGACTGAACAGGGGAGGGATGTATGGGGATTAAATTGTAATGGAAAAATACAATAGAAATATTAAAAATAAAATAAAATATACAACTCAGAAAAAAATGAAGTGAGTAGAAGGAGAGGATATGGATTACAAAGAGAAGAGCATCAGAGATGGAGCCCTAACATTGGGGTACCTGAGGAAGACAATCAAAGGAGAAATTCTTGAACTAGGAAGAGTCAGAAAACAGCATGATGTCTTGGAAGCCAGAGGAGGAAGCCAAGAAGAAATAAAATGATCAGCAGCACTGGACACTCAAGAAACATAAAATGAGAATTGAATAGTAGTATTTGAACTTAAATATTAAGGTCGCTGATAATCTTAGCAATTTCAGTTATATTATGAGGATAGAAGACAAACTGCGGAGAGTTGTGGGAAAATGAGAAGTGAGGAAGAGGAGTTGCAAGTGAAAGTTTTATTTTTTCTAAAATGTTGTCAGCAAATTTCTGGAGGAGGGCTGATGGGACAATGTTATAAACTGAATGTTTGTGCCTCTCACCCCAATTCATATGTTGTGATATAGGATGCCATCACAAATACACCAATGTGATATTTGGAGATAGGGCTTTGGGGAGATAATTTAGGTTAAATTAGGTCATGAGAATAGGAATTTCATGATGAGATTAGTGGCTTTAAAAGAAGAGGAAGAAAGAGAGGGAGAGAGAGATCCCTTTTCTCAGGACATAGTGATAAGGTGGCTCTCTGTAAGCCCAGAAGGAAGCTTTCATAAAACCCCATCATGCGGGCACCCTAATCTTGAGCTTTCGGCCTCCAAAACTGTGAAAAAATTAATTTCTGTTATTAAACTCCTCCTTCTATTGTATTTTATTTTGACAACCTGTATTAATACCATGGGCAACAATCAAAATAAGGTCTTGGATCAAGAGAAAGGCTTTTAATTTTAATAATTTTAATTTTTTTTAGGATGGAAAGATTGAATATGTTTTCAGGCTAAGAGGAGGAAGCCAATGAAAATGAAACATTGAGATGAAAGACAGAATAGATATTTCACAGAGCAAATCTCCCATGGAAGCAGTGGAAAGTGGGACCAAGGGCATGACAGAATTAATCTCAAATAGGAAAACCACTTACTGGGTGTGTGTGAAGCAGAGTTTCCAGATCATTACTCAGCATTGATTGTTGAAGTGTTTAATATTCTGCATTCAGGAAGTGTTGGAGGAGAATAAAGTGCCAAGTTGGAGAAGAGTGAATTCCACAAATATTTAATCAGGAGCTAAGTTGGTTTTCTACAGGTCTTCCTCCAATTATAGGAACCTCCACCTATTTTCAGGGGTAATTATTTTCAATGTAGCTCTATGGTGAAAGGCACAGTAACAAAAAACAAAAACAAAAAAGCAAAACTTAAATATTTGCTTCTAGGTAAAGCTGGTAAAAACCAGGGACATATATTCTAAAATAGTCAATGAAAATAAATAATACATTAGTGGTGCTAAATAATACTCAGCAAAACCATTTTCTAAACATTTGCAATGAAAATCTGAGAGCCAGAAATATTGTTCAATGGAGAGTAATTCTCCCTCTCCTGGGATTACTATATGCCTATTATATAAGATGTTTAAGCATTGGGTTCTTTTAAAAACACATTTAATGTTATCCAGACTCTCTTTCTATTTGTAGATAACCATTATTAGCACAATTTAAGTGTAATTTTTCCTGCACCCATGGCTCAGGGAATTTCATGTACTCTGCAGGTAACACCTGGCACCTCTCAAGTACACAAGTAATGTTTGTTAATTCAAGTTTCATTGCTTTTCAGCATTTGCCCAGAAAGCAACAAATGTGAAAATCAAAGCGTGACTGTTTTGTATAGACTCATCTATATATAATGTAAATAGGCTGATTAAAGATAATCATCCAGTCGTCCTGAATTGCAAATGGAGGAAGTTTTAAAACACTGCCATCTACTGCAACAGCCACAAATTGCACTGGCATTTTATGAACTGAAAGTAGGCATGAGAGATGTTTTACCATGCCATACCCAGTTACATCATTAAACCGTTGAAGATGATTTAAAATAACTAAATATTATACTGTAAAAGGTAAATTTATATATGCACTTCAATGACACTTTCCAGAATAGTCAGGCTTATTTAAATGCAGGATTGGGGAGCTCTTGTGGGTTCTGACATGGGAAACCTCGGGTGAAACTAGTGCATTTAGTGTACTACTTCTATTAATGGCCAAGAACGTCTTGATGTGAGTTGCTAAGTAATACTTACCTTAAACCTTAAATGCAGGTTGGCTTAAAGGGGAGATTCATAAACCCTTCAGTGAAACTAAACAGCTGTTTGTCTGGTTCTCAGAGTCTTTGCAATTCTCAGCTCAAAAGAGGTCAAACAATAATATCATAATGCATAACGTTAATTTGTATTTTTCTGCAGATTTTTCTTATAAAAATGTTGCTTTCAATAGAATAATCCTTTTAAATATCTCATCTGAGTGTATATATTTGGCAGAGAAATTTTATGAGAATATTATCTCATAATATTCTTAGGGCCTCTATCACCCTAACATCATCAAAAATAACATTGACTGAATTAAATACAAAAGGATATACTTTTATTGTTAAGTCTCCATTTGTCTAAGGGAAAATGTTCTCTAAATCTCAATCATTTTTATCTGTTTTCCTTTCACTGAAGTGTATGACCTATTCTGTGATTTTGCAGTTATTTTCTAGTAATAACACTCTAAGGCAACATATCTTAGGATTTCCATTTGTAAAAACAAATATAAGCAAGCAAGATCAATACCTGGATGACCCCATGGATCAGGACTTCGGAGTCTTAATGTTTATCCATTATCTTTCAGAGGCTTCCATATCTTTTAGATATGTACCATGAATACTAGGTTTTCCTGCTGGGAATCTCTGAATAAAGCATATCGACCCAGAAAAAAAAATTGAGAGTGAGCATGAGAGACTGGTGCCCTCTTACTCTAACCATCAATCATTAGAACAAGCAATTGTAAAAGGTGTATAGTAGAAAATTCTGTAGTATTTACATTCAACTGGAATTTTAAACTGGACTCAAGTTACATTGTCTTAGGCATTCATTTTTGGGGTTACTTACAAAAAGATCAAAGACAGACATCTATGGAAATAATTCTTAATTTATAATGCAGATTCTCAGTATTTTGACAAAACTCTTTATTTATCTGCTGTGATGGTTAATTGTATGTGTCAATTTGACTGGACCACAGTGCCCAGGTATGTGGCTAAACATTACTCTGGATGTTTCTGTGAGAATGTTTTAGATGAGATATACAATTTATTTTATTAAATTTATTAGGGTGACATTGGTTAATGGGGTCATATAGGTTTCAAGTGTACATTTCTATGATATCTGATCTGTATATTACATTGTGTACCCACCACCCAAAATCAAATCATCTTCCATCACCATGTATTTGGTCCACTTTATTACCTGCCTTTTATTCCAGTAACCACCATACTGTTAATCTATGGGTTTCAGTTTTATATTCTACAAATGAGTGAAGTTATATGGTTCTTAGCTTTTTCTTACTGACTTATTTTGCTTAGCATAATATTCTTAAGGTCTTTCCATGTCAAAAAGTGGCAGTATATCATCTTTTTTATGGTTCAGTAGTATGTCATAGTATATATGTGCCACATCTTTATCAAATCCTCAGTCTCAGGAATCACAGGACACTGGTTGTCTCCATGGCTGAGCTACCATAAATAATGCTACAATGAACATAGGGGTGCATATATCTTTGCAAATAAATGTTTTTGAGTTTTTCAGGTAAATACCCAGAAGAGAGGTTGCTAGGTCATATAGTAACTCTATTTTTAGTTTTCGAGGAACCACCATACTATCTTTCATAGTGGTTATACCAGTCCACATGCCAACCAAAAGTGAATAAGGGATCCTTTTTCTCCACGACCTCTCCAAAATTTGTCATTTCCTGTCTTATGATAAAAATCAGAAAAGAGGTGGTTTCATTTTTTCTTTATTTAAAATATATCTTATTGATTATATTATTACAGGTGTCCCATTTTTCCCCCTTCAGTCCCCTCCACCCTGTCCCCTCACCCACATTCCCCCCTTTAGTTCATGTCCATGTGTCATACTTATCAGTTCCTTAGCTTCTACATTTCCCATACTATTCTTACCCTCCCCCTATTTTCTACCTACCATCTACGATATTTATTCTCTATACCTTTTCCTCCTCTCTCCTCCTCCCACTCCCCTGTTGCTAACCTTCCATATGATCTTCATTTCTGTGGCTCTGTTCCTGTTCTAGTTGTTTGCTTAGTTTATTTTTTTATTTTAGGTGTGGTTGTTAATAATTTTGAGTTTGCTGTCATTTTACTATACATGTTTTTTTATCTTCTTTTTCTTAGATCAGTCCCTTTAATGTTTCATATAATAAGGGCTTGGTGATAATGAACTCCTTTAACTTGACATTATCTGGGAAACACTTTATCTGTCCTTCCATTCTAAATGAAAGCTTTTCTGGATAGAGCAATCTTGGATGTAGGTCCTTGCCTTTCATGACTTTGAATATTTCTTTCCAGCCCCTTCTTTCCTGTAAGGTCTCTTTTGAGAAATCAGCTGACAGTCTGGATGGGCACTCCTTTGTAGGTAAGGCTCTCCTTTTCTCTTGCTGCTTGTAAGATTCTCTCCTTATCTTTAATCTTAGCTAATGTAATTATGATGTGCCTTGGTGTGTTCCTCCTTGGGTCCAATTTCTTTGGGACTCTGTGACCTTCCTGGACTTCCTGGAAGTCTATTTCCTTTGCCAGAATGGGAAAGTTCTCCTTTATTATTTGTTCAAATAACTTTTCCACTTGTTGCTCTTCCTCTTCTCCTTTGGTACCCCTATAATTCAGATGTTGGAATGTTTAAAGATGTCCTGAAGGTTCTGAAGCCTCTCCTCATTTTTTTTTTAAATTTCTTATTTCTTTATTCTTTTCTGATTGGATGTTTCTTCCTTCTGGTCCACTCCATTGATTTGAGTTCTAGTTTCATTCCCATCACTATTGGTTCCCTGTATATTTTTCTTTATTTCACTTAGCATAGCCTTCATTTTTTTCATCTAATTTGTGACCAAATTCAACCAATTCTGTGAGCATCCTGATTACCAGTGTTTTGAACTGTGCATTTAATAGGTTGGCTATCTGTTCGTCACTTAGTTGTATTTTTTTCTGGAGCTTTGATCTGTTCTTTCATTTGGGCCATTCTTTTTTGTCTCAGTTTGCTTGTTATGTAGTGAGGAGTGGAGCCTTAGGTATTCACCAGGGTGGGACAACCCAAGTCACTGTGTTGTGATGCTGTATGTGGGTGAGGGGTCTGAGAGGGAACAATGGTGCTTGCTCTGCTCTCTGCCAGATTTCAGTCACTTCCCCCATTTCCCACAAGCAAATTGGGCCCTTCTTGTGCTGATTCCTGGGTGTATGGGCTTGTGTGAATTCTAGGACCCTGTGGGTCTCTCCAACAAACTCTCCTGTGAGGGTGGGAGTTTCTCCCAGCACCTCAACTTCCCACAGGTGTTTTCAATCAGTGTTTAGAGGCTTTATTTCCCCATGCTGGGACCCTGGGTTTTAAGGTCTGTCTGACTCCCCAGTTTAGCCTGGTTTATCTGTGAGCAAATGTAGAACCATCTGGTCTGCCAGTTGACTTGCGCACCAAGCCCCTCCATAATACACTGCCTCACTGGGTCTGCCAGCTGCTGCCTCACGCACCCAGTGTCTGCCAGCCACCACTTTGCTGCAATCCCTCTCTGCCCAGCTGCCCAACTCTGCCCCTCCTACAAATCTGGATGAATGTGTCTACTTTAACTCCTTGGTTGTTGGACTTCCATACAGTTCAATTTTTCTGTTAGTACTGGTTGTTTTTTGTTTCTAAATGGTTGTCCTTATTTTGTTTGTGCAAGGAGGCACAATGTGTCTACCTATGTCTCCATTTTGGCTGGAAGTCCTGGAGGTAGTTTCTCATTGTTGTTTTGATTTGCATTTCTCTAATAGCTACTTAAATTTGCACATCTTTTCAGATATCTGATTAGTGTATGTCTTCTTGGGAAAGGTGTCTTTTCAGGTCCACTGCCCATTTTTTAATTGGATTGTTTGTTTGGTGTTGAATTGTATGAGTTCTTTATATTTTTTAATATTAACCCCTTTTCTGAGCTGCTACTTACAAATATCACCTCCTGTGAGATAAACATTTAAATAGGTGGACTTTTGGTAAAACAGAGTGGCTTCCATTGGATGGGACTCATCCAATCAGTGGAAGACCAGAATAAAACAAAAGATTAGCCTCCCCTGAGCAAGAGAGAATTCTTCAGCAGATAGGTTTCAGACTTAAACCATGACATTGGCTTTTTGGGGATCTCCAGCCTCTTGGCCCACTCTGCAGATTTTAGATTTCTCATTATTCATAATAACATGAGCAATTCCTTAAAATAAAATTTTCAAATTAAATAACATATATTAATCTATATTTGTATAATTTGAGTGTATATATTTGGAAAACCTTGAGTAATACACCTTGTATTTAATTTTTAAAATTAAAGATATATGCTGTATCAGAGTATTTAGTTTAAGCAAGATTCTGACTCTGGCTAAGTTAGTTACATTTTTTTTTTAAGATTTTATTTATTTATTTTTAGAGAGGGAAGGGAGAGAGAGAGAGAAACATCAATGTGTGGTTGCTGGGGGACATGGCCTGCAACCTAGGCATGTGCCCTGACTGGGAATCGAACCTGCAATGCCTGGTTCACAGCCCGCACTCAGTCCACTGAGCTACACCAGCCAGGGCAAAGTTAGTTATGTTTTACATTAGTCCACTGAATAAGCAAGCTTTGGATGTTCAGAGGAGTTGTCTGACAGACTTTACCTAGATCCTGGGAATCACTAAGAGGGGCATTTGATAAGATTCACAGACACTACTGAGTCTAGGTTTCAGTCAACCAACCTAGCAAACAAAGCAAACAATATCTACATAATATTAATCCATTAACCCTACTAATGGCACTCATATTTTTAATCCAATATAAAATTCCTTATTCCCCTCTTCATGTTCTATCTCTTTTTAAAACATATTACTATACATATTCTCTTTCTTCTTTCTCCTCTACCTTCTTTATTTCCTTCTTTCCTTTCACTCATCAACACGAATTAACAAAATCTTGCAATTCTTTTGAACGGTGAATCTTTGACTCTGGGGTAACCTCATATTTGCTGACTTTGGGCTTACTGGGAACTAATTCCAAATAAAGATCTGGAGACAATGGGAGATGGTACTAGTGGCACGAGGGGAACTGCCTTCCCCTTGCAGGGAAACTGAGGTGAGATAATCACAGCATCTTTGAATAAGTCAGGAGGAACCTCCTTGGACAGAGGAGTAGTTGGGGCTTCTCCTGAAGAGAGGGCACAGGAGGATTTCTGAATTTGAAATACCCTTAGTCACTCAAATCTTTCTATAAGTCCCCATTCCAATTCTTGGGGTCTCATTCTTTGAAATCATATGCTTGTGCTTTGGCTGCAAAGAAGGCTGGGGAGGAGGCATTGAATTCATAAGCTGCAAACTACTCAAAAGTAGCAAGGATGTTAAAAATAAATTGGGCAGCAAGAAAACATGACAGTTGAAAATCACAATAATGAAAATAAAATGACATTAATGAAAGACCTGTATAGCTATTTTATTAGCATTTGGTAGATGGTTTAAAAAACAAGCTTTGTGAATATCTCTCAGAAATAAAAGTAGAAAGATTAAAAACAATAGTGACTAGAGGAAATAAAATGAGAAAAAAAAGAGGGCAGAGATGAAAGATAGAGAGAAGTAGGAGGAAGAGGGGAGAAGTTAAAGGACATGTTGATGGAAAAAAAAGCTAGAGGATGGTAGGAGATATTAAGGCAAGAAAGAAGCACTGGGGAAGAAACAAATGGAGAAAATTAAAGTGCAGAAGCTGGCTTCCAGAGGCCACACTTTTAAGAGTCACAGTCCAAAATTATATGACTAGTAACTAGTCATATAATGGCAGTTGGACTTGAACCCAAATCTCTTAACTCCTTGTTTTGAGAGTTCTTATTTCATCAAAATGTCCTCTGGACAATCCAAACATAGTAAAATAATTTTTTTGCAAATGATGCTTTTATTTTATTTAGTGCACAGAAAAATATAAAATTACATACAAATGAGGATGGTAACTCATTATTTAAACCATGCAATTACTCCTTCCAGTCAACTAAAAAATGGTGATTAGCTCCTTTCATTTAGTAGTTTGCTTTGCTTTTTGAGACCTTGCTCTTACAGGTCTTGCATCCCAGATAGTAGCCAAAGGCTTGTTTCTTGTTAACCAGATGTCCCCACAGTAACTAACATTTTTTTTTCTTTTTTTTCAGAATTCTTCCATCTTTAATTGGGGTAGGGGGTGGAAGGCATGTGCCTTCCATTTTCTCCCACTTTTACAATTCTGATAGGATTATGTGATGTACAATATAGATAGGAGGCATTTCAGTTAAGTCAAATACAAAATGTGAGTAAATGAATTAATTTTTTTCTGATACAAATTCTCATTTTATTTAGGCCAGTATAATTACAGTTTTATAACATGATTTCAGATAATAATGGCATTTCTGTGCTAATCCTGAGGAAGTCAACTGGATTTTATATACTAGCTATAATAATCAGTACTATTTTACAGGTACATGATGCTGTTATGAATATTAATTGCTACTATCAACCATTCCTGCACTGCCACCATTTACTCTCTATTCCTTCAGCCTCATAATAAAGGCTCTGTAGTAAAATCTATTTATTATTATCTGTGCAAAGCAATGTTTAAAAATGCCATTTTACAAATCTTAAATTTCTCTAATTCTATCTTCCTATTTTTAATAAATGAATATTGTAGAAGCAGATTATTTTGGAGGGAGGTCTCATTTTACCTTTTTATTACTCATACAATTTCAGCCAATCTCTATCTATACACATAGGATATATTACTTTCTAGGTGTTCTAAATGAAGAAAATTAAAAAAAAATAGTGGGTATAAGAATTTAAACATGAAATAAATTTCAGGGTAAAAAGGGAAAGGTTTATAGGACCAAGTATAAAGCATCCATGGACAAAAACGGGGGGGGGGGGGGGAAATGGGAGAGAGGTGGAGAAGTCTGGGGGGATGGGCAGGGATGGGAGTAAAAGACAGAAAACTGTACTTAAACAACAATTAAAATTAAAAAAAGAAATAAGTCGGAAAAGTCTGCATAATTATGTAAATTTTAGAATAAAATAATTGCATTTAAAATCAATAACTATATGGTCTACTTCAATATGACCTAGTCAACAACATTCAGTGAGAATTCTTTACTATATATCCCAAGTATGACTATACTATTTTTGTTAAAAACTTTTGTCAAAAATATACTAAGAATTCTTTTTTAAAGATTTTATTTATTTTTAGAGAGGGAAAAGGAGGGGGAAAGAGAGGGAGAGAAATATCAATGTGTGGCTGTGCAAATACAAAGAATTGTAAGTAACTACTATGAAGAACTGTATGCCAAGAAATTTGAAAACCTAGATGAAATGGACAAATTTCTAGAAAAATATAATGTTCCAAAACTCAATGAAAAAGAAGCAGAAAACCTGAACAAACCAATAACAGCAAAAGAAATTAAAGCAGTAATTAAGAAACTCCCAACACACAACAGCCCTGGACCAGATGGTTTCACAGGAGAATTCTACAAAGCATTTAAGGAAGAGCTAACCCCTTTCTTTCATAGACTATTCCAAAAAATCCAAAAAGATGAAAGACTCCCAAACTCTTTTCATGTAGCCAGCACCATCCTAATCCCAAAACCAGATAAAGACACAACGAAGAAAGAAAACTTCAGGCCAATATCTCTGATGAACATAGATGCTAAAATCCTCAACAAAATATTGACAAACCGCATCTAACAATACATTAAAAAGATCATACACCATGATCAAGTGGGATTCATCCCAGGGATACAAGGATGGTACAATATTTCCAAATCAGTAATGTAATACATCACATAAACAAAAGCAAAGACAAAAATCACGTGATCATATCAATAGATGGGGAAAAAGCATTTGATAAGGTACAGCACCCATTTATGATAAAAACACTCAGCAAAGTGGGAATAGAGGGAACATTTCTCAACATAATAAAGGCCATATATGAGAGACCTACAGCCAACATCATACTCAATGGGCAAAAACTAAAATCTTTTCCACTAAGAACAGGAACAAGACAAGGCTGTCCACTTTCATCACTTTTATTCAATATAGTATTGGAAGTTTTAGCCACAGCAATCAGACAAGAAAAGGAAATAAAAGGCATCCAAATTGGAAAGGAGGAAACGAAACTGTCATTGTTTGCCGATGACATGATAGTGTATGTAGAAAATCCTATAGACTCTACCAAAAAACTACTTGACTTAATAAACAGCGGGAAAACAAATTCAATATCCAGAAATCAAAGGCATTTCCGTACATCACCAATGAAACAGCAGAAGCAGAAATCAAGGAAAAAAATCCTATTTGAAATAGCAAAAAAGAAAAATAAAATACCTAGGTATAAACCTAACCAAAGAGGTAAAAGACCTATATTCAGAAAATTATATACGACTGAGGAAAGAAATCAAGGAAGACACAAACAAATGGAAACATATACCATGTTCATGGATTGGAAGAATTAATATCATTAAAATGTCCATACTACCCAAAGCAATTTACACATTCAGCGCGATACCTATAAAAATACCAATGGCTTATTTCACAGACATAGAACAAACACTTCAAAAATTTATATGGAACCATAAACGACCCCGAATATCTACTGCAATATTGAGAAAGAAGAGTAAAGTAGGAGGGATCACAATACCAGACACTAAACTATATTACAAGTCCATAGTAATCAAAACAGCCTGGTACTGGCATAAAAACAGGCACATGGACCAATGGAACAGAACAGAGAGCCCAGAAATAAACCCAAGTCTCTACGGTCAATTGATATTTGATAAAGGAGGCAGCGACATAAAATGGAGTAAAAATGGCATCTTCAACAAATGGTGCTGGGAGAACTGGACAGCAACATGCAAAAAAATGAAACTAGAACACCAACTTATACCTTACACAAAAATAAACTCAAGATGGATAAAAGACTTAAATATCAACCATGACACCATTAAAGTACTAGAAGAGAATGTAGGTAGGAAAATCTCAGATATTTCATGCAGAAACTTTTTTACTGACATGTCCCCTAGAGCAAGAGACATAAAGGAAGGAATAAACAAATGGGACCTCATCAAAATAAAAAGCTTCTGCACAGCTAATGAAAACAGTATCAAAATAAAAAGAGAATCAACTGTATAGGAAAACATATTTGCCAATGATTCCTCAGACAAGGGCTTAATCTCCAAAATATATAAAGAACTTACATGATTCCACTCTAAGAAGACAAGCAACCCCAGTAAAAAATGGGCAAAGGACTTAAACAGACACTTCTCCAAGGAGGACATACAAATTGTGGAGGTACCACAATGAGGTACCACTTCACACCAGTCAAAATGGCCATCATAAGCAAAACAACAAACAACAAGTGTTGGAGAGGTTGTGCAGAAAAGGGTACCCTAGTGCACTGTTGGTGGGATTGCAGACTGTTACAACCACTGTGGAAAACAGTATGGAACTTCCTCAGAAAACTAAAAATTGATATGCCTTTTGATCCAGCAGTTCCAGTGTTGGGATTATATCCTAAGAACCCTGAAACACCAATCCAAAAGAACCTATGCACCCCAATGTTCATAGCAGCACAATTTACAATAGCTAAGTGCTGGAAGCAACCTAGATGCCCATCAGTAAATGAATGAATGAAAAAACTATGGTACATTTACACAATGGAATTCTATGCAGCGGAAAGAAAGAAGGAGCTCCTACCCTATGCAACATCATGGATGCAACTGGAAAGCATTATGTTAAGCGAAATAAGCCAGGCAGTGAAAGATAAATACCATATGATTTCACCTTTAACAGGAACCTAAACAACAAAACAAAGAAACAAGCAAAATATAGTCAAAGACAATGCATTAGAGGACAGGCAGAAAGAGACCAGAGGAGAGAGAAGAGGGAATTTCAGGGGAAAAGGGGAAGGGTTTACAGGAACAAAGTTAAAAGACACATGGATAAAAACTAGAGGGAGGGAGGTAGGGA
>PVIA01011126.1:0-46863 GCA_004024845.1 Tonatia bakeri
GCCCTTGTCTGAGGTATCATTGGCAAATATGTTTTCCCATAGAGTTGATTCTCTTTTTATTTTTATACTGTTTTCTTTAGCTGTGCAGAAGCTTTTTATTTTGATAAGGTCCCATTTGTTTATTCTTTCCTTTATGTCTCTTGCTCTAGGGGACATGTCTGTAAAAAATTTTTTGCGTGATATATCTGAGATTTTCCTATGTTCTCCTCTAGTACTTTAATGGTGTCACGATTTATATTTAAGTGAGAGATCCATTTTTTAAAAAAATTCCATTCTCTCACACTGCTTGGCCCGCCCCAGACAGGACAGTTAGTGCAGCTGCTGGGTGTGGAGCCGCGGGGCTGCACTGCCGGCTGCTGCAGTGACAAGGCTGCTGCAGTGACAATGGCCCACCATCCAGAGACGCAGGCTGCAGCACCCGCTGCAGTCCTACTGACCCGCAGAAGAGACTCAGAGGTGCTTTCACTTATGAGCTCATCAGCTGCTAGAAATAAACGCACTTACCTCTGCTTGCTCAGAATCTTCTCGAGCTTGGCATCCTCGGCAGTTTGAAGACCCAGCGTAGAAGTGAGAGGACAGACTGTGGCTAGATACTGGACGAGCTGGATGTGCTGGCCGGGCCGATAGGCTCTCCCCTTGCCTTGACTATAGAGCCACTCAGCTTTCAAACTGCAATTGGGGGACACAGAGAGATGACAGCAGGTAGACCGGATGCATTTTTATGCAACAATTATCTCTCTTAATTTATCTTTATAGCATCACTGCCATTTTTCATAAACAAAACTCAATCAAGTTAAAAAAACTCTATCCTTCTGATTCACTCCCCTTACTCTTAACATGATTTAAATCTTTTTTTTTTCTTGCTTACACTTCCTTGCTTACACTTGCTTGCTTGCTTGGCACTCCCAGAAAGTTACACTAGTAGCTCCAAGTATTTTAAAATTATTTTCAAAGAAGCAATAAGTAGTCCCTCCATTCACTGTCGAATTCATGTACCTCAGTACATCACAGGTGAAATTAAAGGAATGATTTACATAATATAACAGAAGAGCTAGTAAGACAGAAAATTGAAACTGATCTGCTCTTTCTCTTAAAAGTAGTATTGAATAAAATATCTGGTATTTGCTTTTAAAATACTCCAACAAAATAAGTGGGGAACAGATTAAACAAGATGGGCAAAATGTTGGTAACTTGGGAAGCTGCACAGTGAGTATTTAGGTGTTCATGTTACTCTCTCTACTTCTGTATATTTTGAGTATCCTTTCAAAAAAGAAACATCACCTCCAAAGTTCTGCTTCTTAACTAAGTTCTGATTTCTAACTAAGCAACAGAGTTTGCTTAGTTTGGTCCCCTAAATAGTAAACAAATTGAAACAAATTCAGACAGTATTCCAAACACTCAGGTGCTATACAAAGGTGCTGGTCTTCCCACAGGTGCACTCCTGAGAAAGCACCAGACAAAGCACCTCAGCGGCAGTTGACTGCCCAAGGGACTCTTTTCCACCATAGACACACTTCAGACCTGGCTACCAGAAGTGACTGAAGAACCCGGGATGCTTTCCATAAGGGAGAACAATTTTAACCTGGATGTTTTTAGCAAACAACAGTAAGGCTGGGTAGATACAAACACTTGTAATTCCTTCCTATCCCCAGGACAATACCCAAGGTTGACCAGGAGAATGTTTTGAACATTGCTCAAGGCTACCCATTGATTTTTTAGACAATGACTCTCCCTTAGCATAATTCCTCCCATCTGAACAGAATACTTCCAGAGATGTTCTGAAACCTGTGAGCACAGTGTAGACTACAGTGCTGTCTCAGACATCAACTGCAACAGCATTTTCCTCACCACTGTGGCCTCAGTAACAATCTAGGTTCCTTAGTTTGAATATAACTTTGCCCATTCTTCCATGGACTGACATTTTGGTAGTTTCCCAAATGTCACAAATAGTGCCCCATGTTTGGGGCTGGCATGAATAAGGCTGCTATGAACACGCGTGTGTCTTTTGGTAGATGCAAGCACCTATCCTTTAGGGTATAAACCAGAAGTCAAATTGCTGGGCCACAGGGAATGCATTTGTATGTTTTGCTTCTGTAAACACTGACAGTTTCTCAAAATGATTGCACCATTTATATTCCTAGAAGAGTATGAGACTTTCAATTGCCCCACATATTCACCAGCATTAGTGTTTTCCATCCTTTTAATATCAGCTACTCTGGTGAGAGTTGATTTGTTTAAAGGCTCCATAATAACCAGGAAAAAGAATAATCTTTCTGGTTTATCAAAAAATCAATATAGCCCTGGCTGCTGTGGCTCAGTGGTTGAGCGCTGGCCTGCAAACCAAAGGGTCGCCAGTTTGATTCCCAGTCACATGCCTAGGTTGTGGGCCAGGTCACCAGTGGGGGAGCTTGTGAGAAGCAACCACACACTGATGTTTTTCTTCCTCTTTCTCCTTCCCCTCCCCTTTCTCTAAAAATAAATAAAAAATATATATTTTTTAAAAAGCCAATACAGAGATTATCTCTAGTAGAAAAGGAGGTTTTATGATGGGAGTGGGGCAATGGAGATCGCTGCAGCACCAGTTATGTTCTATCCTTATTTTCAGTGATTATATGGTATCTGTAAATACTACTTATTAACTATATCTGAATTACATGACATTTTGCAATTTTTTTAAAACTGCAGGGAAAAGAATCCATCTGAGAAAGGGTTGTTACTGTGTCACCCTCCTACCTCCCCCTCTCACCTCCCCCTCCCTCTCAGGCCGTCTGTAGGACGCCCACAGACAGGGTGGCTAACCCAAGGGACAAGCACCCTGTTCTCCACCTCCTGAAATCCCTGATAGGTCAAAGAAATACAAATCACCTGAAAGTCACTTGGATTAAAACCATTTCCACAATGTAGAAACAAAGCTTTTGTATTATTCGTCTACTCAAAAAATATGTTTTTTAACATTTGCTTTAGTTTCTTTAAAATGCTTTAATCTGTATTCCTTATCCTTAAGTATTAATGACAATTATTATTTACTAAGCATCATTATATGACCAGAGTTATGCCACATACATCCTTCACGCTCACAGCATCCTTGAAAGTGAGGTAGTATTTCCCACATTTTACAGATGAGAGACTAAGGCTCGGAGAAGCCAAGAAACCTGCCCAGGCCACACAGCTAACGGGTGGCAAGGAAAGGTGTGAAGACTCTTATCTCATCTGACCAGGTCCCACCTCTCTTCCCAGGTCTCTCTTTATGCCAGATCCTCATTTCTGCCCATCTCTCCAGGCTGCCCCCCACAGGTAAAGGTTCTGCAGTCCTACTCCCACAGGAAAACACAACCACGTACTCCTTTCACTTAAAGATCTGGAGAAGACTATCCAAGTGAATCAGGCTTTAGAACTATACACAGTTTGGAACAAAATAAGGCTCCTGAACACAAAACAACACTCACTGCAGAAAAAAGGAAAAGCCACACTTTATGGTAGGCACACTAGACTTGGCAGATGCCCCTCACCCTATACCAGCACCATTGCTATGTAGCTCCTGGTTGCCATTTCTCAACTACCCCATGCCCTACTCAGCAACTAGATGAAAGAGCAGGGGGAAGGAAAAGGAAAACCCTGCCTGTGGTCTACCACTCATTCTCTCATCAGGAAACCCCTCAAGGGGCTGCTAGCATCTCCAGCACACAAGAACAAAAGCGGTGAGGAAGAATGTATGTGTTGAGTCCATGAATGCTTGTGTGTATGCACTGAGAGGAGGAAGTGAAATCAGGCACACTGATACGAATAAACTCACCTCAGTTCTCCCAGTCCCCTCTAACTCCACCTTTTGTACATATCCTAGTCCCTTACCTCCTCTAAAGCTCCACTGGTATGTGCCGACCTCCAGAAGACCCCATCAGGCAGGGGTCCCAACTCCAAGCCATAGAAACCATCAATGATCTAGAAATGGGACAATCCCCGTTTCTGCTGCTTCACAGGTAGGAAATCGGATAGCCCAATCAGCATGTCTCTACCAGTTCCAAATTGGAACTCTGCATGCATTTTCCCACAGAGCTACTGTTATAAAGGGTAATTGGGTCCAAAGGTATGATTAATACTGCCCTTACGTATCTGGTGAATTACAAACTTTTGTAGAATTGATCTGAGATCCTGCTTATACAGCATCCATAACATGGTTTCTATATAGAAGTGCTCTAAGCCCCAAACCACCAGTAACATTAGAATTTGTAGAAATCCAATTGTTGTACATTGTGCACTAAGATAACTCATTAGCCTCACCCAACATCTGGAACTGATATTTATTTCTTATCCTTTAGAAAGGATAGAAAATCCTAAATGAGTCTGCTATATGATCTCACCAATGGTCTTCATTTTAAATGTACATTTTAATGAATACTCAGTTTATTAATCTGTCGAAAGCTAGAAATGGTCTTTCAGTAACTTCCACAATAAATGTGATGTTAAAGAAGTCAGGTTCACCTTTCCTTCTGAGAAATCACATATCCATCTAGGACTCTGAGGTTCAAGCACCAGCTGACGATGTATGGCCGATAGTCGAACCCTGGGATGGAAGGTGTTGCCATCACACAAGGATTGCTCATGATTGACAACTGTTCCAATTCCGTTAAGGACGCCAAAAAAGAGATCTGGAACAAAGGATATCTTTGTTGAACAAAGTGGACTGACTATCCAGTGTCAAGCACAGGGCTTCCGCTGATTACACATCTTTGGCGATTTGAAAATGTAACAATTCCCCTCTTGTTCTGAAAGGCGACAAGTATCACTCTTACATTATCCACAGACTTCCAAAATTCCAGCAGTGTGGCCATCTGTCTTTGCTGTACAAAGTCCCTTAGAAAGCATCAGCACTGGTTCCCAGCAGCAAGAACCCTATTTTGAAAATCTAATAGCAGCCTGAAAAAAGTGCAGTGTGCCTATTAACACCTTACACGTCGATGTCCCTCTACCACCAATAACTTCCAAATGGAGTAACTGCAGCATTACATGTTAAATTAAGCCTTAATGACCCACTGACAGACGAAACCATGGAAAAAAAGCGATCAGCTACAGCCAAGTGTTTGATCTTGATGGCAGTTTCTCCCAAGGTGCTCCCAGTCCAGAAGTGAGTTCATAACTTTCTCCTGTGCTTCTCCTCCTTTCTCACAGCTTTGCAGCTTCCTATATCCCACAGAATACCCTCAAATTTTACCTCATTTAAGTCCCGAATTTCATTTTCTGCCAAAGAAAGGATGGCAAGACTTCTGGGTAGATAAGCCGGTGCCATTCTAAGAGAAGTGATGATGTTTCCATGTAAAAGCAGGGTCTTAAAAGTAAAAACAAGATGAATTACAAATGAAAAGATTACAAGTAAAGGGGTCTATTTTGACAAAACCAAATGGTATGTGTGAAAATACCGGGACCTTTTTTATTATCCATCTCATAGCATGCAAATCAGACTTAATGTCCCCCTTCAGTCTACTCTCTCTTTTCTTGTCCACATTCTAAGCCCAGGGGAGTTTAGAGACTTGTCTAAGAACGCATGCTTTGTGTAGTAACTAGCATTTTGTGAGATTTAGTTTACTAAAATTTCAATAATTTCCAATATACTGGTTCATTTCCTTTTAAAATACCAAAAGTGAGAAAACTGAAAGAAAACATTCATTGAGACAATCATGTATAAACCGAATTTTCCAAAAGAGGGAGGGAGAGCCCACATTCCATAATTTGCAACTGTATTCCCTCGGAAACTAAAAGCTTAAGGAAGGTGGAAAATGCTACTTGCAGATGAAGCTGACTCAAGGCCAGTAACATCTTGAGAAACCAAAAACTCTGAACACCAGATTCTAGTAAGATAATTATGCCTCTATCTCAGGAAAAAAAGTTCCATCATCTTTAGCTCATCTGAGTCCCTCAGTATCTGACTAGATGAAATTATTTAGAATAACTAGATAACTTGCATCTTCTGCTAAAGATGGGGAAAATTGAGCTAATAACACTCCTAAAGCTTAATGAGTTCATCTGATCCTAAAAATATCCAATGAAGCAAAAATATGGAAAATATGCCTACATATGCTTTTCTGAGGCTGTTGAATCCAGCTACTACTTACTTAACTGCACAGTACATTCACCTCCATGAAAAGTGCTACACGCTACAGGCTTGTAAAAGTTATAGGGAAGTTAACTTTGATAACTTAGTAATACCTATTACTAAAAAGACAGCAATTCTGAGTGTCAAAAAAAATAGGCTCAAGTTCAGGAATAATTATGCTGAACCTCACCAACATGTTATGCACTTTCTACTAAACTGCCAGCATGGGTAGTTGGGCAGGAAAGGAATTCACATTTGAAGGATGGTAAATAAGAACTAACATTAACTACAAGGACCAGTTTTGTTTAAGTCAGTATATATACTAAAAACAAAGTTTCACACTTAGTTTCTGCTACTCTAACAGGATTTTTATTAAATGAACACAATCTGTTCTTCATATACAGCAGGCTGCTTTAAAGCCAATCAGATCACTTTCTGCTAGTGTATTAGTGTAAAATTTTGGAAATGACACAGAACACATGCTTACCTTCAGTGACATCAATTTAGATAGATCACCTATCTGGGATAAGTTATTATCTGACAAATCGAGGTGCTGTAGGGCTGTGCAGGTATTGATTTGGTCCATGGCCTAGCACGAGAAAATTATCACGTCAGTTTATGTAAACAAAACCAAAAACAGAAACTCTTCCCTAGTTCCTCAAAACTGAGTGTCCTGCCTCCTCTGCTTATTTTTGGAAGCAGAAGAGAGGCGTTTAGCAATAAAAAGAGAAAGCGGTGCTGACAGAATTTGGTAAAATGTTCTGTAGCAAGCTTCTACCTTCATTATCGCTCAATGAGTAGAGGATCCTATCATCCCAGTATTTACAGCTTGAGGAAAACAGTGATACACATGACAGTTGGCGGGGCACAGACTGTACAAGTTAAGAGTAGAGCCAAACGGCCTGGATTCAGACGCTGACTCTGCAACTCCCTGTCTGTATGACCTCAGGTCAATTACTTAACCTCTCTACACTTCAGTTTCTTCTTCTATGTAATGAGCATGATAACACCACCTTTTGGGTTGCCCAAAAAGTCTGTATGGTTTTTTCCATAAAATAAAAGACACATTTTTCATTTTCACCTATAACTTTATTGATTTGGATACTTTAAGTATGTCAGCCATCTCCCTCTATTGGATTCCAATGCATAAGACAGCCCCACAGCAAAGAAGCATTTGGCCAAAATGTCAACAGTACTAAGAAACTCCGCAAACCATATCTGGTCAGTCACAGCACCTTCTCCATACACTGTACACATCTTTTTCTGCTTTTTCAGTTGCATTTTTACCTTCCTTGAAGTAATAAAGAAAGCGTAATATGCTGAAAATGTTGAATATTTCCTTCTATTTTCAATATTAAAATGGCTGCACAAAAATTCACCAGTTTTGATAAGCTTTTTCAATACAATACAATCTAACAAAATTGTCTCCAATGAAGTTAAAGACAACTAAGCACTACTAGAGCCATCATACAGAAAAACTACACGAACTTTTTGGCTAATCCAATAAGTTATAGGCTGCCATAAGGTTGAATTAATACAATTAAGAGGCTTAGAATAAAATCCAATGAAGCAAAAATATAGAAAACGCCTATCTAGTCTAAATTAACTGTTCAATAAAAGTCGACTACTAAAAATCTCATTTAATCCACTCCCCTCATATAGCATATTGAAAAGACACAGAGATATTTATTAACTTACCCAAAATTATAGAGCTACTGAATGGTGGAAGCAAGACTAGAATCCAGATTTTCTGATTTTTTAAACAGTATATTCTCTACTATACCATTAAACATTTACTTAAAGCTTAATGCAGTGTGACAGTCTCCCTTCTAACATTTCATTCTATTTGGTCCAGTCTTCTAAGTATAACATAGATTCTTTGTTCACACTTAAAAGAATACTGTTCCACATTACATTTTTTTGTTTGTTTAGGTTAACTAAAATTATCCCTGTAGTGTTAGTGGGTACTTGCATTTTTTATTCTACTCATTTCTATACTGGTTCCATTTCTTTTTTATAATAAATACTTTCATAAATTGAAAAAAGCAAACATAATCACTTAAAAGAAAAAAACCCAGTTCACCTTGAGATTATTTCCTGCCAAATTCAGCCACTCCAAGTGTACTAGTTCCTTTAGCCCCTCCACATATCCAATGCTATTGTGAGGCAAATTTAACACCCGGAGTTGGGTCAGTTTGGCCACACCCATCATCCGTACCAGCCGATTATTAGCCACTGACAACTGTGAAAAGGAAACATATCATTACTCTTGGGAATACGTTCATGTTAGGGTACTTAAAAAGATTTGTTTATATGGCCAAACATGCCCAAATATATAAACTCAATTTGTGCTTTTTACATATATTGTCTACATATTCCACAGAGTAACTACAGTTTGTTGCTGCAGCTGCTGCTACTCCTAAACAAAGGGAAATACACATTAAACATTAACCCCAGCAATCACATCTCCTCCAATTACCAAAGAGAAAACATCATTAACACAGCAACTACTAGAAACTGTAAGCTCTACAGAATGAGATCCTTAAACTGTCTCAGTAAAAATCTAAAACAGTTCCAGACACATAAGGAGGAGCCCAATAAACATTTATGGAAGGAGGGAGGGAGGGAGGGAGGGAAGGACAGAGGGAGGGAGGAAGGGAGGAAGGAAGGAAGGAAGGAAATCTACCCCCATCGTGAGGTAAAAGGTTTTCTTAACACAGTATTTTGCCAACATAAAACATTGGTTTTTTTGTTTTTAAACAAATGCTTCTTTTTCTCGTCCATTCTAGATGTAGCACATATCTGTTCATCTTCAGGAGAAACAGTCATGTAAAGATTTCCAACATTTATTACTTTATAGGCCTACGGTTACCTTTTCTTAGGTTATTTTGTTTTTTAATTAGATATAATAAACTGGTTCTATATAACTATTTCCCCAGATAAAATACCTACCTGTATTAATTGTCTGCATTTCTCAAGATTTTCCAATTTAATAATCTGATTTTTATCCAGAATCAAAGTATGAATATCTGCATCACAGGGTAAGTTTGCACTTAATTTCTGAAGCCCCTGCCCTGTCCAATTGACCACTGATCCTTGAAAACAGAAGAGAAATTGTTAGAAAACACAAATAAAACTGCTGAGCATAGGAATGGAATTATACTAAAAAAATCCCATTCAGAGTTAGAAAATACTAGAGCAAAATATAAAGATTTTTAAAATGAAAGCAATCAAATTCTAAAGGACCACAGGTTGAAATTATTTACTTGCCCTAGAAATATGATTAAATAGTTTGGAATTCTTCACATTTAAGTGTGAACTAATAGTTCCATATTTCGTGCCTAAGTAATAAGTGTTTTTTAAGTAGAACTCATCTTTTGTTAGAGATTAACCTGCTTACACCCTTACTACCACTATATCCTAAAGTGCCAAAATCAAAGTATATACTTCAGTTAATTTATATACAAAATGGGAAAAATGCACCAATTCATTAAATTGCTGTGAGGATGAAAAGAGAAACCATATAAATACCACTTAGCCCTATCAGTGGCTCCCAGCACTCAAAAGAGTATTGGGTTGGCCAAACAGTTTATTTAGTTTTTTTTGGTTCTACTAGTGCTTAGTTGTCTTTAACTTCATTTGACACAATTTTGTTAGACTGTATTATGACAGCTGTTGTATTAGCACGCATTAAAAAAAAACTTATCAAAACTGGTGAATGGACTTTTTGGTCAACCCAATTATTTAGTGCAACAGACATTAAAATTCTGGCTCCATCAGTTCACCACTGAGCAAGACCAATCTCTTTGGGGCTCACTTTTCTCTTCTGTAAGATGAATTTGGTAATATCTGCTTATCACGTAGTTCTATAAAGAAAATGAGATGATGTAAAAAACTAAAAAAAAAGCACTCAAAATATCGTCTAGCTCACATAAAATGTGCTCCAGAAATGTAACTGCTACTGTAAATTGCCTTGATGGATTGAGAAGGTGGAGTTTAAAAGCAGCAGGTATCAGAAAAAGACGGGGCCAGAGAAGCATCAAGTTTCAAATTTATACCCCAATTAAGCCCACTGTGGGAAATAATTATTTGAGAATGCTCTCTTGAAAAGATTCAACGTTTTTCCATTGTCTAATGGCTTCTAGCATTTCAGGTTGGGGGAGGAGGGTGAAAAGGTTGGGTCATGAGATTCTCTGGGAATCTGATAAAGCTGTGTACTGTGTCCCAGGAAAACGCATAGTCTTTGCACACAATACCGAAGAGCTGACAGACCTCTTAGAACTATCGACTTCCCCATCCCCCCACAATATAATGAGCCCCTCATCTAAGCCCTGGAGAAAGGCCTCGACCCTGAACCCAGATCTCTGAAGCGGAGCCTCGGAGCTGTAACCAAAACAAAGGAGTTCTGCTCACGCCCGGGGGCTCCGGGTCATAGAAGCACCCTCGCTCTCCGCTCCTCTGGGCAGGACCAAACCCGACACCAGTATCCGGAACTGTGGGCTCTAGATCGACCCCAGATTTTAGCACAGCCACGGGACACTTCCAAGATAGGGTTCAACGTCTAGAGAGCTGTGTTTGACAAAGGATGTCCTGAGCGTTCTAGGAATCGAGAGGAAATGGGTACAGTAAAGCAACGGAGAGAGATCCTGCAGTTCCCACTTGGGTACCCAGAACTCAAAACTCAAACATCCTATAAAGGTCAAGGCAGTCTGAAAGCCACCATCCAAGTAGTCTAAGGAGCGCGGGATCCAGGGCGCCCGGCTGTGCGAAGGGCCCTGGGGGCTGTAGTCCCCCGGCCGGCCCCTGCCCCGACGCTGGGGAGCTTTGCAGAACCAACGGACTACAGCTCCCAAAAGGTAGAGCGCCTCCAAGACACCCACAGACCGCACCCCCCCCCCCACACACACACCGAGAGAACTGATCCAGAACTATATCCCTAAACCCAGCCTTATTTTCTCCACCAGGTAATTATTTAATTCAATTCCATGCAGTAACAGTTGGGACTCGAAAGTGAGGATAGCCTTACCTTCTCCGGGAGGCAAAGCCGCCTCCACGCGCGCCACCGCCATACTTCCCGCTTGTTAATAATACTAAGCAACCGTCCTCCAGCTGCTCGGTGGAACTTGTAGTCGGGATGAGGGGCAGGAAACTACGACTCCCACAATGCACGGCACTCAGACGGCCCAATTGGTTGCCCAAGGCTGTTACTGAAAAACCCGGATTATAATCCGACCGGCAGTGAGTTTAGGACCCCTCGTCAACTCCCTTCCTGGAGAGGTTAGGAAACTGTATTATTAGGTGATCGTTTCATTCTCCTTTCTAGGTGTTTACGAAATTTGACACTTTTACCACCGGCCGTTTAGGTGATCTCTGCTTAAAGCAGACCGAGTTTGAGAACTCATTGCCCGGGCTGCCCTTTCTTTAGACAATTCTGCATAAATTGTATGTTCTCAATTCTGCTCTAGAAATGAGTTGGGCAATCTTGTTCAGACCGGTCAAAATGAATACATTTTATTTGAAAATTTAGTGAAAGCATGCTGAGTAGAAGCTTTTATACAGTGTTTTAAAGTGGTTGTTCTTCAATATTTAACATAATTTTAAACCTGGGAGTGTATTTGATAACTAAAAATCTACAATTTTTCCAGGGAATATACAAAACAAGTTCACAATATACGGGTAGTCTCCAAACTAAAGAATTACACTGCCTAACTGAAGGGGAGTAGGATCACACTTTTGATACAACTATTACAATGATCACTACTGTGATTGTGTTTGCCCGAATAGATAGCAAAGGAAGGCAGGGATGAGGAGGGAGACATGTCTCACCCATTAATTCAGCAGTCCTGAGGCGGCCAGAAAAGACTGCAAGGTGTTCTGAAAGTCACAGAAGAACTATGATAGAGCAGGAGGAGGGAAGAGGCTTTAAAAATCTGTGTGTGTCATTTCCAGTATCTGGGAAAGAAAGTCTTTGAAACTATGTTAAATCCAAGGTCTGGAGAAGGGAGGAGAATAGGGAACCTAGAAGCTGTCTATAAGCATAAAACCCCTGAAATCCCAGTTGTCAGGGCACTCAGTCTGGCTGGGGGTCCCCTTGAGTTTTGTGCTTAAGTGTATTTCATATATAAACTTGCTATCTCATTTCCACTGTACATATTGTTTCTCACCTCAATTTGATGCAGGAACTCAAGAGTTGGAAATTTTTAGTTTTAAGTAATAGTTAATAGGCTTAGTAATTAATGTATGCAAAAAGCTTTTGTTTCAGGAACTGAAGGTATGACCCACCCTGACTCCAGAAAACCCAGGAATTAGACCTGTGTGCGCCAGTGGGACTGCAAGCAGTCAAGATGTTATCTGAGCCATTGTGCTCCAGAAAGAGATCGCCTATCCCACCACTCGGGACACAGATAAATAATCATGATGCTAGGGAAATTGCCAGACTACAGCTTTTATCTGATTAACCTTTTCCTTGAATTCCAAACCCCTTACCTACACTTTTTTTCCTCCTTATAAAAAAGATCAGCTTGAAATAAAATGTAAGACGGCCTTTAGGGTACATAACTTGCCCTCTTCTCAGATTGCTAGCCATGTGAATAAAGCGCTCATAATGATTCAATCCTTGTCTCCACTTATTGGTTCTGGTAGTGACAAGTAGCAGGAATGCCAACTTTTTTGGTTTCAAATTCATCTCTGGCAAGCCAGACAAGAATTGAGGAGGGGAGCCCCCTAACTTGGGTCTTCCTGCTAATAGTTGTAACTATGAAGTCAATAAAATTTCAGGAAATGTGGAATGAAATGAAAACTATAATCTTCAGAGAAGACTTGAAGAAGGAACTGAAACAGCTATGACTTGAAAGATGGGTAGATTCTAAACAGTTATATTGAAGATAAAAAGCATTGGCAAAGACGGCTGGCGGGGGCAGGTGGTAATGAAGTTGTGTCCCCGGGAGGTGAGAAATTAACCTGATAGCACCACAGAATGTACACCAGGAGCTTCTGATTTCTACTACTCATTTATCCATTGACTCTTGCAACTTTACCTTCTGATTTTCCCTTTCTGAAACAGCAATGTTCAAAATCTCTGATCATTTCTTTTTGGGAAAATTCAGTAACTCATGCTTCTAGATTTCCAGGTGCTTGATTCTGTGAGCTTCCCTCTTTGCTGGGTTCTCCTCCAATCACTCTGACGACACCTGCTTAACTCTTTCCCTCTTCATTTCTCTTCCTGTTGTAGTCTGAAGACAAATTTCCCAATTCCAAAGGGGGAATTAAGACTAGGATTTTTTTTCTTCTAAACAAGAAACCCCTTATCTAGAAAGCAGTCTGACTATATAGGTGTAAGAACAAAGTAGGCCCCAATGCCGTCTCCTACTAACCTTTGTTCCCTGAAATAGCTGATAAGGATTAAGGAGACTGTTTGGCTCAGGGAGGAAGAAAGGGTTTATACTTTTCTCCAATTTAGCAGGGTAATGAATGATCTGGGAGAGGGATCCTGGAAGCTCTTGAGGAGCACAGGTTCCTACAAGTTTATAGCAATAGCAGGACCAGAGTTTTGTCTGGTTCATCTAACCTGGGATCCTGAGGAAAGGGCCAAAGGATTTCTTTTGTGGGCTTAAATAAGTATAAGTCATGGTTCTTAAAGAGAGAGTGACCAATGTTCCTGGCATACTTCCACATATCCAGGTGAACCAGCAACTCTTTAAAATCAGATAGTATTGCTTTTGCATCTAAAATCAAATTGCAACCCTTTAAATTGCCTCATATTGTATACCTGTATATGTTAAACCCTGCAAGCTCCACTCAGTTTGGAGGATGCTACTAACCGACATTATCAACCACTCAACAAGGGAGCATTTTTTTGGCAGGCCCAAGCTCTGCAAGAAAGACTGTCCTTCCCATCAGCATAGTAGACCTGCTCTATGTGACAGCTGGTCACCCTGACTCATCTCCCTCATCTCCTATTCACCTGCCCATTACTACTGGCAGGATCTAGGTAAAACAACACCTTTTAAGGTGTTAATCTCCTCCTCAAAAACTTCCCTCCTGAAATTTGAGCTTTCAAGGGCCACCATAGTTACCATTCATTCCACCATTTTCCACTTGGTGTTTCTGAATTAGGGATTGACAAATAAAATGTGCTTTAAAAAGGTTAAGCTGCTCCTATAACAAGGATGAATTGACAAACAGAACAGTGGCAGGAAAGAGACTATTGTACTAGGGGATGGTTACCTTTAACAGAGCAGTTTCAGCAGAGAGTTATATACAAGTTTAGATAACAGGAAGTTCAGAGAGTAGGTAGAAAGGAAACTTGAACAGCATTTGTAGACAGCAACTTCTCTCAACAAAACAAGGGAAGTTTTTAATTAGGCTGACAACTTATATTTGAAAGAAGTAAATATAATAACTTTAAAGTTTTAAAACAGAATTTATTAACAAAGTATTTTCACACTAAAGATTTTGAAAATGGGCCACTTTTTTTTTACAATAAAAATATTTATGTGAAGGTGTTGCTGCATAAAATTAAGTGTTTTCTCATTGGCATGTAATAGGGTGCAGCGAAGAGGGGGGCCCCAAATAGGGATTTGGAATGGGGCTCAGAATTCAGGGTGTCCAGGAAATATTAGGATGTCCTCACCCCCTCAACAGGTGTGGGCTGGGGGAAAGGACAAATGGAGCAGGCCCATTGAGAGCTGTTTCGCATAGCAACAGCTTTGCAGCTAACCTCTGGTGTGGTCATTTAAAATATCTATAACCTTTAACTGGTTGCATAGATATGTTAAATAGCTGTGGCCATTTTCTGAGCCAGGGGAATGGAAGTAACTTCCCCCCAAGATGTAAATGGGAGGCAGGACCCCAGAGTTATAGCTCCTGCGTGGGATCTTGGAGATGATTGGCTCCATAACATGGGGCCAGGCCTGCCCAAACTCATGATGGCAGCCCAGTAAAGCTGGAAGGCTTTGAGAGTACTGGCAGGAGTAACTGATTATAGGAGGAGTTGGAAATGGGGCTGCAGAGGAAGATTGGTGTGGGGATTTAAATCCAGACGAGGCTGGGGCAGTGGAGAGAGTCCTGACTTTGCCAGAGTGGAGACTCCTGCAGCCCTGTGAGAGAGTATCACCATGTGGCTTTAGCAGAGAACCGCCACTCAGCTTTGGCAAAGTGGTGACCCCCCTCCTCACAGCCATAGAAGGGGACAATCATGTGGCTTTGGCAGACTGGAGACTCCCACGGCCATTGTACAGAGATGACCACGTGGCTGGGGCAGTGGGGAGAGAACAACGCTGTTTTGGCTGAGTGGGGACTCCCATGACCCTGGGAGAGAGAACCACTACCCGGCTTTAGCAGAGATCCTGGAGACACAGCTGGTGGTGCTGGGAACCCAGGGAGGCCTACCAGCTGAGATGGATTACTGAGAAGAACTGGGAGCAGCCTGAGCCATGGACTTCTATTTCTTTTCCTGAGATACAGCACCCCAGACTGGGCGAAGGGGGGAAGGAAGGACTGTGTGTGTTTGTAGGTGTTTTAAGGGACTTTGGGATTTTGATGAAGACATTAGGTCACTACTTTAAGTCTACATAGCATTAAATAAACATTTCCTTTCCTTTTCACGAATCTCTGGCATTGACAGATGTCTTTCTTCTGGCGGCGGACATAACAAACTTGGGGGCTTCCTTTCGGGTAATGGTATATTGCCTTGCCCTCCCCCACCCCGTTGCTCTGTAACAGGTATACACTTTGGTCCTCCTTTATCTATGATCTATGACATTGAAGGAGACACTGCTAGTATGAAATACCTATTCATTGGTTATTGAGAGCCCCAAATGAACTTGAATGTTCCTCTTTATTATTTATTATTTTTAATAGGTGTCACACACGTGATAATAAAAGCCAACAGTGCAAAAGGTTATTCACTGAGTTTCATTTGTTGTTTTTGTGTGCTTGTCCACGAGAGGGGCTGCAGTTCTTTCAGATCATCAAAGTAGTCTAGAAATGAAAAAGAAGGTTAAAAGCAAAGTTAAAGACCTACAGTAATAAAATTCTACCACAGTATTTGGGTGGAGGGGCTAAGTTTCCTGCCTTCCTGTTTTAAGGAGGGTCTAGCTGGGCTCTTGTGCAGAGATTAGTGCTGACAAATAGGAGGCCCCCTGAGGAGAGGAAAAGGAAACACGGTGGGGAAACCGTAAGTGCCGGCTGCCACCACCCCTCTGGGTGCAAACTGCCAGCCTACCCTTCTCCGAACAGTGAGGTTTCAGGAAGGTGGACAGAGGAGCGTTACAGCATCAATCCTAAATACCACACAGTTCAGGGTGAAATAGTGAATATGGGACAGTTAGTCATCTCCAGATGAGATGCTAAAATTTTTACTTTTCCCCATATATCAGCTAATATCAGAGATAAAGAGGTAGAAGTAAAAATAAATTTCAGGAATCAAGCCACTGTGAGATATTTTACAGGTACCTTTGCTGAATTTACTGGGAATAAGTTGTCTTTAAGAACATAATAAAGGAATCCTTGACATTTTTATTTTATCTTAACTATCTTCTTTCAGGCGTTTCTAAAAAGCAATGAAACCTATAAAAGTGATTAAAAGTTAAGTGAATGTTTACAAGTTCTAACTTTAACTTATACTTGGAAGACTTTTGAGTGGTTAAAATTAAAGTTCACTTACAAGAGTGGGAGTTTTACTCTCCACTTCCCCCCATTCCTGGTTCATGTTTTTTTAAAATGAGGGGGTGTAACGGTTAATTTCAAGTGTCAACTTGCCTGGGCCCCAGCTCCCAGATATATAATCAAATATTGTTTTGGATGTGTCTGTGAGGGTGTTTTTGACTAACGTTAGATTTATTTGGTTTATTTTTTAAATTTATTTTTATTGTATTTTTTCCATTATCATTTATCCCCATTATACCCCCTCCCCACCCACAATCACCACACTGTTGCCCATGTCCATGAGTCCCTTTTCCTTTTTGCTCAGTGCCCACTCCTGCTGACCACCCTCCCAGAGTGGTCAGTCTTGCTGTCTGTGTTTGTTTACTGGACTCTACATGTGAGTAAGATCATATGGTATTGTCTTTCTCTGACTGGCTTATTTCACTTCCCGTAAAGTTCTACAGGTCCATCCATACTGTCACAAAAGATAAAATTTTCTTTTTTATGGCCAACTAGTATTCTACTGTGCGAATGTCTTATAGTTGTTTTATCCTCTCATCTACTGATGGACACTTGGACTTCTCCCATATCTTGGTGATTGCAAATAATGCTGCAATGAACATAGGGGTGCTTATATTCTTTCATATTAGATTTTGAAAAAATTTCAGGTTTTTTCAGATAAATTCCCAGAAGTGGAATCACTGGGTCATAAGGCAATTTCATTTGTAATTTTTTGAGGTATCTCCATATTCCTTTGCATGTTGGTGGGAATGCTGCACCAAACTGCATTCCCACCAACAGTGCAAAAGTTTCTCCACAACCTTGCCAGAACTTGTCGTTTACTGATTTACTGATGACAGTGATTCTGACAGGTGTGATGTGATATCTCATTCTGGTTTTAATTTGCATTTCTCTGATGACAAGTGACATTGAGTATATTTTCATATGTCTACTGGCCATCTCTATGTCCTCTATGGAAAAGTGTCTATTCAGGTCTTTTGCCCATTTTGTAATTGGATTGTTTGTTTTAGAGGGGTTGAATTTTATAAGTTCTTTATAAATTTTGGATAATAACCCCTTACAGATGTATCAGCGAATATGTTCTCTCATTCTGTGGGCTAGCTTTCTATTTTGTTGATGATTTCCTTTGCTGTGCAAAACTTTTTAGTTTGATGTAGTCCCATTTGTTTATTTTTTCTTTTGTTTCCCTTGCCTGAGGAGATATATTAGATAAAATGTTGCTATGAGCAGTGTCCAAGATTTTACCACCATGTTTTCTTCTAGGAATTTAATGGTTTCAGTTTTAACATTTAAGTCTTTACTCCATTTTGAATTTATTCTTGTGTGTGGCAGAAGACAGTAAATGGTCTAGTTTCATTCTTCTGCATGTATCTATTTGTCCAATTTTCCCAACACTATTAACTGAATAAAATACCTTAGCCCATTTTATGTGCTTGCTTCCTCTATCAAATATTAATTGACTATAAAGGCATGGATTTGATTGGGGACTCTCCTATTCTATTCTATTCTATTCTATTCTATTCTATTCTATTCTATTCTATTCTATTCTATTGATCTGTGTCTGTTTTTATGCCAGTACTATTTTGATTATGATGGCCTTATAGTATAATTTGATATTAGGTAGACTGATTTCTCCAATTATGTTCTTCTTTCTCAGAATTGCTGTTGCAATGTGATGCCTTTTGTGGTTTCATATAAAATTTTGAAATATTTGTTCTAGCTCTGAGAAGTATATCATTGGAATCTTGACAGGAATTGTGCTGAATCTATAGATTGCTTTGGGTAGTATGGACATTTTAATGATGTTAATTCTTCCTATCCATGAACATGGTATGTGCTTACACTTATTTGTATCTTCTTCAATTTCTTTCTTCAGTGTCTTATAATTTTCCAAGTATAGGTCTTTTACATCCTTGGCTAGATTTGTTCCTAGGTATTTTATTCTTTTTGAAGTAGTTGTAAATGGGATTGTTTTCTTAATTTCCCTTTTTTGTGAGTTCATTATTGGCATATAAAATGCAACTGATTTCTGAATATCAATTTTGTAGCCTGCTACTTTACTGAATTCATTTATCAGTTCTAGTAGTTTCTTGGTAGAATCTTTAGGGTTCTCTATGTACAGTATCATGTCATCTGCAAATAAAGACAGTTTTACTTCTTCCTTTGCAATTTGGATGCCTTTTATTTCTTCTTCTTGTCTGATTGCTGTGGCTATGACTTATTCCTCTCTGAATAAGAGAGGTGCAGGTGAACATCCCTGTCTTGTTCCTGATCTTAATGGGAACCCCTGTGGTTTTCCCATTGAGTATGATGCCAGCAGTGGGTTTGTCATATATGGCCTTTATCATGTTCCGATATGTTCCCTCTATTCCCACCTTGCTGAGACTTTTTATCATAAATGGGTGCTGGATTTAAACAAATGCTTTTCTGCATTTATTGATATGATTGTGTGGTTTTATCCTTAATTTTGTTTACATGTTGAATCACATTTCTTGATTTGTGAATATTGTACCAACCTTGCATTCTCAGAATAAATCCCACTCAATCATGGAGTATGATCTTTTTGATGCATTGGTGTTTTCCGTTTGCTGATATTCTGTTGAGGATTTTAGCGTGTATGGTCATCAGGGATGTTGGCCTGTAATTTTTTTTTTTTTGTAGTGTCGTTATCTGGTTTTGGAATTAGGATAGAGCTGGCCTTCTAAAATGAGTCTTCCCTCCTGTGTTGCAACCCTTCAAGACTGGGTAAGTCCATGGTATTCACACAGATGGAACAACATTCACAGAGCTGTTGGGATGCCTGGCATGACTCTATTCATAGGTGGGAGAGCCACACATGCTACAAGCTGCATGTCTACCTACATGTCTCATGTCATGGCCCTTGCTCCCCACTGTGGCCCCCATCATGGCACCTGTCACCTTGCATGTGTCTCCCATCATCGCCTTCAGCAGGGAGTGCCTACCTGTTTAAGTACTAGAGGGGAACAAAGCTGGGAAAACGGCAGAACATTACATAACATAACATAATTCTGTGCACGCAAGCTCAATTCACGTGATGGGAATTGTTTATTGGACCCAGTATCAAGGCAATGAGAACACTAGTTATCAGGCCCCTCCAAGGCTATGGGAACTCTGCTTCCATCAGCTACCTGGACACCTGGGTGAGGAAGCCAGGCTGCCTCCACGTACCCTTCACCTCCTCTTGAATTTTTTGAAATAGTTTGAAAAGTAGAGGTTAGTTCTTGGAGTGCTTGGTGAAATTTAAGATTACTTTTAAATTAGTATATTTGAATACAGCAGATTATCCTCCATAAAGTAGGTTGGCTTCATCCAATCAGCTGAAGACCTGGATAGAACAAAAGGCTGACCACCCTCAAACAGAATTGGAGTCTCCAGACAGACAGCCTTTAGACTTGAACTACCACATTGGCTCCTTGCTGAGTTTCCAGCCTACCAGCAACCAGCATATTTTGGACTTGCCAGTCTCCATAACAATATGAGCCAATTCTTTAAAATAAGTCTCTACATGTATCAGGCACACGCCATTCCTTTTTGTTCTTCTTCGGTGGAGATTCCTGGGGTTCAGGGTGAGGGAGAGGAGTAAGCCACTTCCAGGTAGCTTTTAAATACTGAGATCTTCATTCTGTTATTGTATGCACTGGTTCACCTCGTTCGGTACTCCCTTAACATCAGTTAGAGAGATGAAAAATTTGGTTGATACTGAAGAGAATTTCCCTGGAGAAAAATAAAATTCATAGTATGGGTAAATTATGTGCCTCTCATATATGACATATACAGTGTAGGGGACCCAAAAATTGAATTTATTTATAAAAGTATGGCGTATTTATTCTTACATGTTTAAACTTCAAAGTGACCATCAAAGTATTCCTCATTTGATGCAGTGCACCTACTGAGGCATTTTTCCACTGCTCAAAACAGTTTTTGAACGCCTCGATTTTGATGCCTTTTAGTGCTTCTGCTGTTTTTGTTTCACCTGTTCCACATCAGCAAAATGTTTCCCTTTGAGGACTTTTTTCATCTGGGGAAACAAAAAAGTAGCTTGGGGTGAGATAGGGTGAGTAGGGAGGGTGGGCATGGGGTTCATGCTATTTTTGGTCAAAAACTGCTGAACACTCAGCGCTGTGTCGGCAGGTGCACTAGTAAATAAATCACCCCCCATGAAATGGGCAAACGTGCTGAAAGAGTATTCAAAAAAAAAATTGCTGAAGCCAGACTCTCACAACACCAGCGGGTACACTGACACAGATGGTTTTCTAGAACACTCACTTAGCAGTGTTATCCTGTACTGCAAGGGGCCCGCCCTCCAGAAGATAATTCCGGTTATTTTTGTGTCCCCCTCGGAGACCAGTGTAGCTGATACAAGTTATCTAACTACAGTAATTGTTGGAACAGCACTGCTACTTAGTTTGCTTGTGCACACAATATTAGACAAGTTTTCAAACACAATTTCATTTGCAAGGAATAATCTCCAAAGGAGTCTAAATATATCTTTAGATGTTGTCTTTGTCTTTCAAGATATATTTTCTAATTTAAAATAATGTAGCATGGATCAGTTTATTTTAAAAAATGTTATTGTAAAAATCTTAGAAAATACAAGCAAAAAGAAAAAAATCTTACATAACCTGCTCCCCTCCACCCAAAGTTAGTCACTTTTCACATGTTGGTGTGTTTCCCTCAGATCTTTTACTGGTGGGCATTGGGAATATATTTAGAGCCTCCACCTCCATATAGTTTTTAAAAACAAAAATGGGTGTGTAGTGTATACAGATTTCGCCTGCTATTTTAAAGTAATATTTCTGAACATTTCCCTGTGATCTATTTTTGGTTGTCTCTTACCTTTAAAAAAGGCTTACCTTTTCTTCCTTTCCAGTTTAGAGAGGATAACATCCAACAGAACTATGCGGAGGACTGAAAATTATGTGTTAACCTTTTCTGAAATTGTATTTTCAAAACTTTGAAACCACTAAAGTTTTCATATTTAAATACAACACCAAGCCTACAATACAGAAGGAATATAAATAACAACCTCTTTAAGCTAAAATACAAATTCCCTGCCATGCCCTCAAATGAAATAATAAAAGGCTACTTTACAGACATTCTCTGGGGCAGGAGCTGGCAAACCAGAGCCTGTGGGCCCAGACCAGTCTGGTACCTGCTTTTGTACAGCCTGCAGATAGCCATGGTTTTCACATTTTAAATGACAGGAAAAAAAATCAAAACAATAATACTGTTTCTTGACATATAAATGATACGGAATTTGAGTGTGCCTAAATGAAATTTTGTTGGAATACAGCCGCACCTATTATATTCACCTATTATATTATATTCATTATATTCACCTATTGTCTATGGCGGCTTTTACATTACACAGCAGAGTGCTCATGACTGAGACCACGTGTGGCATTCACACCACTTCATACTGCTGCCACACGCCACAAGTCACAGTAACGCATTTTTACTCGACAGCATCCAGTGCCACGCATATCGCCCTCCATGACACTTCGTTATTTTTATTACCAGCAGACACATATACCTGCCGTGTCAAAACAAACTAGAAAAAAGTGGACTTAAAATATTCCATCTTTAGCCCTGGCTGGTGTAGCTCAGTGGATTGAGCGCAGGCTGCGAACCAGGCATCGCAGGTTCGATTCCCAGTCAGGGCACATGCCTAGGTTGCAGGCCATGTCTCCCAGCAACCGCACATTGATGTCTCTCTCTCTCTCTCTCTCTCTCTCTCTCTCTCCCCCCTCCCCCCCTTCCCTCTCTAAAAATAAATAAAATCTTTAAAAAAATTTAAAAAAAAAATATTCCATCTTTAAGGTACAATGAAGCATGGGTTGTTTTACAATCAAATCTGATAGCAAAGCGTGTTTATTAGGCAATAAATCTGTGCTCCAAGAATACAGCATACGTCGACATTACCAGACCAGAGTTTTTTCAGTACCCCCAAATCACTGAAAACAGTCAGAAAAGTTATAAAAATTAAATGGAATATCTCATCATAGTAAAATTTCTTCACAAAAAAAAGAGGGAAGGGAGGGAGGAATGAAGGAAGTATAAAAGGAAGGATGGAAGGGAGGAAGGAAGGAAATGGGGCTGCTTTCAATGTAAGTTTCCAAGTGGCTTTTGTTAGCCATGCAAGAAAGTTATTTACTTAGGTGTGTGGATTAAGTAATGATTCATTGCAGCAACTGAAGAAATATAATCAGAAAAAAAAAAAAAAACCTGTTTAAGACCATTAGCCTTTGGGTGAGAACAGCTGCTTTAAGGTGTTGTGGCCACAGGGAACAATGTCAATATCCCATTTAAATTATTCAGGGAAGGCAGATTGAGTGGTTTTCCTCGGCTCTTAAGTTGGCAGGTGTTATGGATACTGCTCATTTGTGCCTGTTTGTTCAGGGAATCAACGTTTGCAGTGACTGAAGCTTCTGTGAATCGGCTGCATGCAACAGGTGAGAATATGTTTAAAGAAGTTAAAAAAACTCTACCTGAGGTGGAATCAGCTCTGATGTGTTACAGCTTATGTCAGTAGAAACAGGCTTACTTTGACAGATTGCCACTAGTGAAAATGTAAGATGTTTGAATCCCATGGCTATAACATCGTTGGACCGTATTATCAATCAGCTCTGTGGAAAGCACTTGAATGACCAGGTGTCACTGGACCAGCAGTGCCAACAACGCACTCCACATACTTTCGTTGAAGGAGCTGCTAAATATCCTGACTTGCCATCACACACAGTGTTTGATGACTTACCAGTGGTAACGTTTTATTGCAAGCTTTGTTTTTTAGATCAGGGCCAAGGTTGAAAGTTTGGTCTAAGTGAGAAGAACCTGCCTTGACCACTATTATGGAACGCTGAATGGAGGGCTTTAGAATCCATTTTTGCTCATTTGCTAATTGTGGTTATTCAATGATACTTCTTAACGAAGTCAACCTAAACTTACAAGATGACACAGCACTTACATGCAAAACTTACCCTGTGGTAAAGTCATTTTGACAATAAAAGTTAGATCTCCATCCTCACACAAATTTATAATGGTTATATTTTTTGAACTCAAACTACAGTTTTAGCAGTATTTTACAGAGACCTCAATGTAAACAAACACAAAGGAAATTTTCATATTTCAAGACCCATTTAGTTGTGCCATTGAGCAGCATTCTCACATGGATCTCACATGTTAACTAGAAAACGACCAGAGAATAAGCTAATATAATCTATAATTGCCTTCCAAGAGATTAATATGCACAATTGAAGTCACATGTCCCTGGCTGGATATCAGTACTGGGCAGTGCTTATCTGGGTGAAAGACTAAATTTGTGTAAAAGATTAAATGTGTAAAATCACATTACAGATAAGGATTAACAGATGAACATTTGTAATCAGTTTTAATGATAAAAAATAACTTTGAACCCTAATTACAAGAAATGTTATCCATCTTTGCAAAAATGAATTCCATCTTCTTAGTAAACATGTTTTCCAAAAACTTGTACTCAATGTTATTATTGTTTTCAATTTCATCAATGAAAATTTGGAAATCAGTTTTCTCTCTTTTTAGTTTATCTTATATTTTAAAAGACTGTATTTAAAGAGAAGAGAAACAGAGGGAAAGAGGAAGAAACACCCACATGAGAGAGAAACATCCATCGGCTGCCTCTGGTATGCGCCTGGAGTGCCCCGACTGGGGACCAAACCCTCAGCCCAGGCATGTGCTCTGACTAGGAATCCAACCAGCAACCTTTCGGTTTGCAGGGCAATGCCCAACCAACTGAGCCACACTGGGCAGGGAAGTTCTCTCTCTTTTTATAAATACCTATATAATATCTTCAGTTCTGTTTCTTAGCACACAAAACCTAAAATATTTACTATTTGTAGACCTCTGTTCTAGAGGAAGTAAAATCTGACTGGGGAGTTAGCCAGTGGGAGGGAAGAAATACTTCCAGCCAAAGAAAACAGTTTGGGCATATGAGTAAGAACCAATATAGCATGTGAAAAATAGTGAAGCTATCAATAACAAATCATACAAAAATGCTGCCTTCTTACCTTTTTGAGTCAATCAGTAATACCAGTTACTTCCAGAAGATGGCTCCCTTTACTTTCCCAAAATTTTGTTTTGAAAAAATTTCAAACATACAGGGAATTTGAAAGACTATTACAGTGAACAGATAAACTCACCACTTTGATTCTCTTATCAACATTTTGTTATGATTGTTTTATCCCTATCTATTCATCTATCTATCCCTCCACCAATCTTGCTTTTCAATGTGTCAGTTCACCGTCCCCCATATACTTAAGCAAGTGTTTCATTAACTAGTGCTCAGTATTTAGTCACAATTTCCTTTCTTTTAAAGTAAAATTTATATACAGTGAAATGCTTGAATCTTACATGAATGCTTCCTGAATTTTAATAAGCTGTGTGATTAGCCCTAAACCCATAAAGTATAGATCATTACCACTAACACACAGTTCCCCTATAGGCCTCCCCATTCAATCCCTCTCCCACCCAGAGGCAATCACTGTTCTGATCCTCCTTTCTCTCTCCACAGAGTAGTTTTGTGTGGTGTAGAATTTGATACATACGGAGTCATACAGTACATACTTTCTTTGTAAGGCTTCTTTCACGTAGTATAATGTTTCTGGAAGTGGTATCGGTTTGTAAAATTTATAGTTCATCCCAATTTATTTCTGAGCAGTAGCGTATTGCTTGAGTATATGTATTATAGTTTGCTTACACATTCACCTATTGGTGGGGCACCTAGACTGTTTCCTGTGGGGATTATGAAGAAAGATGCTATAAAGTTTCCTGTACGAAGGTGTTTTTGCTTTACTTTTTTTTAATTACAAAATAATATGGATGATGCTTACTTTACCTATTTTTCAGGAGTGAATTATGGGGCTTAATCCTTTTTGTCCAGAACAGGTTATCATTGTTTGAAACTTTTTACCATGGAAAAGTAATTAAAAGAGTACATCACAATTTATTTCCCTGCTCAACACCCAGCTTCAACTATTAACCACTCCTGGTCAATCATTTTCTCATCCGTGCCCTTACCTACTGGGCCCTCTCTCACATTATTTTAAGACAAATCCCAGCCATCCTGCTATTTCATCTGTAAATATTTAGTATGTATCTGGAAGGGTAAACTATTAAAAATTAAACGTAAAGGCAGTTTGATGATAACACCTAAAGGATTAACATAATATCGTCAAAACTCCAATCAGTATTCAAAATATCTCATTGCCTATCCAGCTTGTTTGCTCAAATTGGCCCTCAGATAAGATCCATACGTTGCAATTGGTTGAGGAAGCTCTCAAATTTCTTCTCACCTACAGGCAGAGCCAACTTCAAGTTGTGCAGTCGTTGTTTGAAAGTTAGTAATTGTATCTTCGAATTTGTTCTGTAAGTGCAGTGCAGTGGGACAATAGAGCACATGCTAGGTAGGGCCTTGGGGTCTCAGCTCCCACATGGGCCCACGTCCTGGGGCCTCCACACTTTGTACAACCCAGTTCTAAAGACCCACGGGTTCTGTGTCCCGCCAGCGGATGCCAGCCTCCTCCTCTTTGTCCCCTCTCTCGAAAGCTGGCAGCACCACCGCCTATTCCACCAGCGGCTAGATGCCCACCCACGCCCCACGGTATTGCTGGTTCGCTGCAGGCTGGGCCAGGAGGACGCTAGAGGGAGATGGCTGACCCCACTCCTGGGCCCCTGCTAGCAAGTGAACAAAATAATGTGAAAGGTGGAGACAGACTGCAAAATAAACAGTTTAATATTTTAGTGCCTTAAACAACATCTTTTTCCTGCTCTTGGCAAAAAGGACCCCATCCACACTGGGGGGCCTGAAAATGACACTGGACCCTATCCATAGGTTCTAGTTCTTGCTTTCTCGGCCCCCCTGCCCCCGCCCGGACGTCTTCTTTCAATTTACATGCCATTGAAGAAATTAAGGTATCCGCAGATGCCAACTGCACCCTGTGGACTCATTTCACATACCCTTCTGTCCCCTATATTTCAAATACAAACCTTGGTTCTCAACATCTCCCATCTCAAGCAATTCGGTTCTCAAACGGCCTCCCAGAACAAATCAAGTTTGAGAACCGAGGTTCCACTGTAATTGGTAGTTAGATATGAAGACTTGATTAGATGTATATTTTTTAAAAGAATGCTTTATAATTTTTAATTTTAAAAATGCTTTATGATTTTTAATTCTAATAATACTTCATGTTTTTAAAGAAAACGTCATAATTTTAATGCTCTATAATTATTAAACCCAGTAATTTTCTAACCTAGTGGCTAGGCATTGCTTTCAAAGCCCTTCTTGAAGGCAATGCCTCAGAGTCTTGGGATTGACCAGCCTACTGGGAACTATGGTGGTAGATTGTAATAAAGGAACAGTCCCTCCTACACCTGAGAAAACCAAGTTATTGAAAGAACACACTCAAAATGCACTTACTTGGTTTCCAGGGGTGGTAAACACAGAGATGCACTATCCAGATCCCTCTTCAAGCAAGGGCTTGCTGTTCCACAAGGGGCTTCGTGGCCAGTAGCACTCTTAGCTGTCAGCAGGGTCTGGTTCAGTTGCTGAGAACCACCTCCCCTAAGTCATGACTCTTAACACACATCTAGCAACTAAGCAACATGGGGGTGCAAAGAGCATTGATCATTTGGCCCAAGGTAGGACACTCCGACACGCAGTATTTGTTCCAGAGCACCTAGCAGGGCTGAGGTTCAGTTAGGCCAGCTATTTATTTAACTTCTTCTGCCTAATACTGCTTTCTCCTGTTTCTTTCATAGGACTCGATCCCTAATAAATATCCTGCACCCTAAGTTTGGTCTCAGCAGCTGCTTCCTGAGAAGCCAGCCTGTGACACTAAATGATGTCATCCCACATATTCTACTATCTACTACTATAAGTATATAACTCCAAAAATATATCCTATTCCTAACTTCCCACCACACAGTTCCACCTTAATGTCCTATGGCATCTTAAACCAAGTCTTTCCAAAACTGACCCGTTTCCCAACAAATATGTTCCTTTCCCGTATCTATCTTCTTTAGACAAATGCTATTATTCACTGAGCCCTGATTTTCACAGCTGCTGTACCTCCTGTACTATCCATTACTTTGTTAACAAAGTATTCCCAAAACATAGTAGTTTAAAACAATAAACAACTATGATCTCACAGGTTCTATAGGTTCAGAAATCAAGAGGGTTTGTCTGGATGGAAACTGGAAGAGCAAGGTACATGTTCTGCCCCGGAGCCTCTAAAGGGAGCCCAGAGACCTGGATTTTAGTCCAGTGATACTGATCTCGGACCTCTGGCCTCCAGAATTGAAAGAGAATACATTCCCAATGCTCTCCCAGGTCCTGTGACTTGGCCAGGATCCCTCAGGTCCACTGTATTCTTAGGACAAAAGCAAGGGAGAAATCACAAAAGCAAAGGTAGATTTGACCTCAAAGAGTAAAGCTCCTCTATGCCAAAAAGCATTTTACATAAGGTTGAAATGCATATTACATACTTGTGACAAATCCCATTACTAATCCTATTAATTGCCTTATATACAAAGAACTCATAAGAATAATTAAGAAAAAGCTTGTCCCAATTTAAGAAGTTAGACAAGAATATACATTGCTAATTCACAGAAGGGAGCTACAAATGAATGTCCAGTAAACATAAAAATTACACTGATAATAAAAATTTCAAAATAAAAAAAACAATGGGACACCAAAATTTATGATTGGCAAAAAAAGAAAAAAACTTTTTAAAAATGTTACTGCTGGTGACAGTTTATTTTGACGTGTTTTATATCTGTTGAGATCCTGGTCTACATTCCCATTTTCAAATGTATCACCATTTTGTCCACTCATTGTGAGTTGTTTTCCAGAAACATCATTTTAATGGTTACATCATGCCCATGTCATGAACAGTGTATTCACCCAATAGTTCCCCGTTGCTGACATTAAGATTGTTACCATTTTCACTGACCCTCAGTGGCCTCTACCAATTCCACCTTCGAGATTGCAGCTGGAGGTTCAGGAGTTGATCAACTAGCTACAGAGCTGCTGTCCAATCAGCTCCTTCTATCAAAGATGAAGACCAAGGTCAGAGAGCCCAAGGAGTTCAAACTGACTGCCCACAGGCCCCACACCATTCCACTGCCAGAGCCATTCCAGGATGTGCTGGTATTTGCAGTGGGTGCAGGCTGTCCAGGCATGGACATTGGACCAGATGGGCCAGTGTGGTCTAGACATATTCAGGGCCAAGGGTGCACTGGACCCGACTAGGAGGAGTCAATGCCCTTGCCCCACAGAGAGGGAAGTCCAGTGCCCTGGAGCCTGCCCAGTGGGTTCCCACACTCCACGTGCTGAGGTCTGGTCAGTAGGCATGGAGCAAACCTGTTAGGCCACAGGACCCAAACCTGACTGGACTTGGTGCTTGGAACCCACTTTTAACCCTGTTGCAAGGTACTGCCCCCTCTCCACTGTATCATGCTCATGAGGGTCACAGTGTGCTCTTAGGGATGAGGGGAAGTGCTCCTTTTCCTCTCATGGAGAATTGTCAGTGTGGTGAGGCCAGGGTGTCCCATAAAATGTAAATGGGGACGTGCAGGTGGTACTTATTGACAGCTCTCTGTAGTTCACCGCCACTTTCTCATAGCCGTGAAGACCCCTGCCCACTTCACAGCACTGTTCAAGGGTCAAATTAGACTGCAGCACTGTGGAGATTCAACCAGCTCAAGAGTGCAATGACTCACATAGTCAGGTGCAGTGAATGCCACCCTGTGCTGTACAGTATACTTACATGGGGACACTTCTTCAGATTTCCAACACAATTTATTCAAAACTCCTCATATATACAATAAACATCATGCTACCTCCACCCCAAGATGTGACCCACATTGTACCCCAACTACCGTACTGTGCAAGTTCTGGGGTGGGTGTAGGCAGGGTCCTTACCTCTACCTGCTTTGGCATGTTGCCTGGAAGGCAAAAGCTTCCAGAAGCCTTTGCGCTTCACTTTAGAAGTTGTTAGGAGAATGGACCTCAGCCTGCTGCCCACACCACTGCTGGGCCTGTGGTTGGAATGACTCCACCTCCCGCCCTAGGCCCCAGGGCCTGTCCTTAGCTTGGAGGAGCTCAGTCAGGGATTTCCCTGGGCTCAGGGTCAGGGTTTCCTTAGGATCTTTCTGCCAGTCTTCCACTTCAACACGTGGCATGTCCAGAGAAGCCTGGTACTTATCAAAACTCCCACTATACCACAGATCTCCCCAGGTGAAAAGTGTCCCCTAAGTAATATGCCATCAGGAAATCAGGCTGAAGTTCCTCCCAGACCAAAGGTCTTCAGGCTGGGGCACAATCTGGGAACCAGGAACACCGCTGGGGCCAAGGCTGCTAGGAAGCACTGGAATATTTGTGATGCCACTCTTTTCACTTCCCGTACCTTCTGAGGTAACATCTATGGTGGATACTTTGGTAATGGAACGAAGGAAGGTGAGTATTAAATATTTTTCCTTGACCAGATAGCACCCTCTCCACCATCTCACCTGACAACTGCAGACAGGTGACTACTTGGGGAACATAAAGGAACACTTTGGTGCTCAGTTCCAAGTGTGCATGTTTGTGGCACCCTGAATGTTGGTTAGTGGTACTCTTACACTCCCTCAATAGACCAGGGTGTCCAAGGGGAGATATTGTTCTTCTTAAAATCATGTGGGAAAAGGGTAAGTCTTTGGATGGCAGAGGAATAAGTGGGAGCTACACTAACCTCTTCCCAGGACCATTGTGGAATTTCAAGTAAATAGTAGAGAAATCATCTTGAATAAACAACTGAACACTAGTTGGAGAGAAGCCTTATAACCACACACAGACAGAAGAAACCTCTTTACCACAATGGGACTGGTAGGGAGTGCAGAAGAGATGCAAGAGGGCTGGCTGGTCTCCCACAGGTGGCAGCAGAAGTTCTGGGGGAACATTTCAGTGGTCAGGGGGATCCCCCTGGGAAGTGTGGGGTCTTAACTCTAAGCTGGCATCCCAAGCCTACAGTACCAAAGCCAGAAAAGTACTCAGATAACATCTAGCTATGAAAAGCAGCAGGATTTCTGTCTGCCAGGAAGGGACAGCTGGAGATGCAGAGAACCCTTTAAAAGAACAATGTACAAGTTTTTATTTGCAGCCACTTACCCTGGGTTCTGGCAGAGGGAGGGCAGAGTAGACTAGAGACAATTGAGGAGAGTCTGGGGTTGGTGGCTCTGGGGAGAGAAGTGAAGGAACGGCCACCAGGATCCCTGTGCTGAGTCATTTTCCATACTGTAGAAGCCATCTTTCTCAGGCACAGCACTCCTCTCCAAGTAGAATCAGCCTGGGGGGAAGCAATAGCCCCACCCACAGGAATTACTCCACCCCACCCTTTAGAGCTTCAGGTGGGCTGCTGACTACAACTTGAGGCTATATCACCGATTTGTTTAATAACTAAGGAGGAAAATTAAAAAAAAAAAAAACCCAGCCAAAGCAGGGATACAAAGAAACATAATCCTAATGAAAGAACAAGAGAATTCTCCAGAAGAAGAACTAGATGGAATGGAGGCAAGCAATTTATCAGATAGAGAGCTTAGAGTAATGATTATTAAGATATTCAACAGCATGAAAAAAGACATAGAAATCATAAAAAAGGACCAATCAGAAATAAAGAATGTAATATCTAAAATAAATAATATACTGGAAGGAATAAACAGTAGGCTAGATGAAGCAGAGGATCTAATCCAGAGATTTGGAAGACCAGGTAGAAAAAAAAATCACCCAGGGAGAGCAGCAAAAAAATAATAAATTAATTAAAAAACAAAAATAATGAGGAGAGTTAAGAAACATTTTGGACAACATGAAGCATAACAGCATTTGCATTATGGGAATCCCATAAGGAAAAGAGAATGAGCAAGGGACCAATAATATATTTGAAGAAATAATGACCAAAAACTTTCCTAATCTGGTGAAGGAAAAAGACACACAAGTGCAGGTAACTCAGAGAGTGCCAAACAAGTTGAACCCAAAAAGGCCTACACTAAGACACATCATAATTAAAATGACAAAGCTTAAAGACAAGGAGAGAATCCTAAAAGCTGCAAGAGAAAAGCAGGTAGTTGTATATTAGGGAGCACTAATTAGACTGACATCTGATTTCTCAACAGAAACATTTCAGGCCAGAAGGCATGAAATATTCAAAGTGACAAAAAGCAAGGACATAAACCAAGGCTACTTTACCCAACAAGGCTATCATTAAAATTGAAAGACAAATAAAGAGCTTCCCAGATGAGAAAAAGCTAAAGGAGTTTGTTAACACCAAACAAGTACTGCAACAAATGTTAAAGGACTTGATTTAAGAAGAAGAAAAAGAGACAGAAACAATGAGGAAAATACTCTAACAATAAAATGGCACTAAATATCTATCAATAATCACTTTAAATATGAATGGCTTAAATGGTCCAATAAACATAAGGTAGCTGAATGGGTAAGAAAACAAGACCTGTATATATACTGCCTCTAAGAGACCCATCTTAGATCGAAAGATACACACAGACTCAAAGTGAAGGGATGGAAAAAGATATTTCATGCAAATAGAAAGGAAAAATAAGCTGGGCTGGCAATACTTATATCCAACAAAACAGATATTAAAACCACATCTGCAGTAACAAAGGACACTACATAATGGTAAAGGGAACAATCCAATAAGAGGATGTAACCCTAGTAAACAATTACACACCCAACATAGGAGCACTTAAACATGTAAAGCAAATCTTGTTGGACATAAAGGGAGAGATGGGCAGAAACACAGTCATAGTAGGGTACTTTAACACCACATTGACTTTGATGGATAGATTTTCTAGACAGAAAAACAAGGAGACATTAGCCTTACAGACACACTAGATCAAATGGATTTAATTGATATCTTCAGAGCATTTCACCCAAAAACAGCAAAATATACTTACTTTTCATGTGCACATGGAATGTTTTCTTGGAAAGACCACATTTTAGGACACAAGAGAAGTCTCAATAAATTTAAGAAGATTGAAATCATATCAAAGATCTTCTCTGACTACAATGTTATGAAACTAGAAATCAATCATAAGAAGAACAATGAAAAAATGCAAAGACATGGAAGCTAAGTAACATATCATAAAACAATGAATGGGTCAACAAGGAAATCAAGGAGGAAATCAAAAGATACCTTGAAATAAGTGAAAATGAGTATACAATAATCCAAAATCTGTGGGACACTGGGAAAGCAATCCTAAGAAGAAAATTCATAGCATTACAGGCCTATCTAAAAAACAAAAACAAATACACAAACAAAAACCAAGAAAAAGCTCGAATAAACAATCTAACTTCACACTTAAAGAAACTTGAAAAAGAATAACAAGCAAAGCCCAAAGTGAGGGGAAGGAAGAAAATAATAAAGATCAGAGCTGAAATGAGTGAAATGAAGTCTAAAAAAATGATACAAATGATTGATGAATCCGAGAGCTGGTTCTTTGAAAAGATAAACAAGATTGACAAACCTCTGACCAGATTCATTCTGAAAAAGAAAGTATCCAAATAAATAAAATCAGAAATGAAAGAGGAGAAGTAACAACTGACACCAAAGAAATACAAAGGATTGTAAGAAAATATTATGAACAATTATGTAACAATAAACTGGACAAAATGGATAAATTCCTAGAAACATACAGTCTTCCACAATCAAATCAGGAAGAACTAGAGAATCTGAATAAACAGATTACACCTAATGAAACTGAAGCAGTAATCAAAAAACTCCCAAGAAGCAAAAGCCCTGGGCTAGATGGCTTCACAGGTGATTTTTACCAAACATTTTGAGAACACCTCTCCCTCTCAAACTATTTCATATAATTCAAGAGGAGGGAAGACTCCCACAGTCAACTTATGAGTCCAGCATTATCCTAATTCCCAAACCAGAGAAAGACACTACAAAGAAAAAAAATTATAGTCCAACATCCCTGATGAATATAGACGCTAACATCTTCAACAGAATATTAGCAATCAGAATACAGTGATGCCTCAAAAAGATAACACACCAGGATCAAGTGGGATTTATTCTGAGAATGCAAGGTTGGTACAACATTTGCAAATTGATAATTGTGATTCACTACATAAACAACATAAAGTTTAAAAACCACATGATCATATTGACAAATGCAGAAAAAGCATTTGATAAAATGCAGCACCCATTTATAATCAAAAGTCTCAGCAACGTGGGAATAGAGAGAACATATCTGAACATAATAGAGACCATATATGACAAATCCACTCTAAGCATCATATTCAATGAGAAAAAAAACTACACGTGTTCCCTTAAAAATTGGAAATAAGACAGGGATGTCTGCCTTCACCTCTCTTATTCAACATAGTACTGGAAGATCTAGCCACAACAATCAAACAAGAAGAAGAAATAAAAGGCATCCAAACTGGAAAGGGAAAAGTATAACTGTCTTTATTTGAAGATGACATGATACTGTACATGAAGAACCCTAAAAATTCCACCAAGAAACTACTAGAACTGATACTATTACTTCACTGAATTCAGTAAAGTTACACAACACAAAATTGATATCCAGAAATCAGTTGCATTTTTATATGCCAATAATGAACTCACAAAGAGGGAAACTAAGAAAACAATCCCGTTTACAACTACTTCAAAAAGAATAAAATACCTAGGAGTAAATCTAACCAAGGATGTAAAAGACCTGTACTTGGAAATTTATAAGACATTGAAGAAAGAAACTGAGAAGATACAAATAAGTGGAAACACATGCCATATTCATGGATAGGAAGAATTAATATCATTAAAATGTCTGTCTTACCCAAAGCAATCTACAGACTCAATGCAATTCCTATCCAGATTCCAATGATGTATTTCACAGAATTAAAGCAGAGCAAATATTTCAAAATTTTATATGGAACCACAAAAGGCCCCACATAGCAACAGTGATCCTGAGAAAAAAAGAACATAATTGGAGGAATAATGCTGCCAATCAAACTATACTATAATGCCATAGTAATTAAAAGAGCATGGTACTGGCATAAAACAGACACATAGACCAATGGAATAGAATAGAGAGCCTTAAAATAAACCCACACATTTATAGTCAATCAATATTCGACAGAGGAAGCAAGCACATACGATGTGCTGCAGATAGTTTATTCAGTAAATAGCGTTGGGAAAATTAGACAGATACATACAGAAAAATGAAACTAGGCCACCTTCTTATACCACATGCAAGAATAAATTCAAAATGCATCAAAGACTTAAATGTTTGACTTGAAACCATAAAAATCCTGCAAGAAAACACAGACAGCAAAATATCAGACATTGCTTGTAGCAATATTTCATCAGCTGTATCTCCCAGGCAAGGGGAACAAAAGAAAAATAAACAAATGGGACTACGTCAAACAAAAAGTTTTGCACAGCAAAGGAAATCATCAACAAAATAAAAAGATAACTCACAAAATTGTAGAACAAATTTGCCAATACATCTGAAAAGGAGTTAATATGCAAACTTTATAAAAAACTTACAAAACTCAACACCAAAAAAAAAAAAAAAAGAAAGAAAACAACCCAGTTAAAAAATGGGCACAGAGCCTCAATGGACACTCTCCAAAGAGGTCATACATATCACCAATAGACATATGAAAAGATGCTCAATGTCACTAATTATCAGAGAAATGCAAATTAAATCCACAATGAGATATCACTTCATACCTGTTGGAATGGCTATCATCAATAAATCAACAAACAACAAGTGCTGGCAAGTATGTAGAGAAAGGGCAACCCTTTTGTACCATTGGTGGAAATGTAGACTGGTGCAGCCACTGTACAAAGCAGTATGGAGATACCTCAAAAAATTAAAAATGGATATGCCTTTTGATATATTCTCAGAATATATCTGAAGGAACCCCAAACACTTAATTCACAAGAACATTAGCACCCCTATGTTTATTGCAGTGTCATTTATAATCTCCAAGATATGGGAGCAGTCCAAGTGTCCATCAGTAGATGAGTGGATAAAACAACTTGGGACATTTACACAATGGAATAGTACTTGGCCATGAAAAAGAAAATTTCACCCTTTGTGACAGTATGGATGGACCTGGAGAAAATTATGCTAAGTGAATGAAGCTAGTCAGAGAAAGAAAAAATGTCATACGATTTCACTCATCTGTGGAATCTAATGAACAAACTGAATTAACAAGGAAAATTAGTACAGACTCATAGATAGAGAGCAGGATGAAAGCTGGTTTAGTCATGGAGCTGATGGGATGGAGGGATTGAGCAAAAAAGGAAAAGGATCTTGTGGACGCGGACAACAGTGTGGTGATTGCTGGTGGAGAGGATATAAGGGGACTAAACGGTAATGGAAAAAATACAATAAAGATTAAATTTTAAAAATCACCTGTATTTAGAATAATCACATACAGCTTTATGATATAATATATGGTATCAGAAACATAAACATGGTAGGGGTGAGTTAAAAATTTAGTGCTTTTAGAATGCATTCATGTTTAAGTGACCATCAACTTAAAATAGACTGCTAGGAATATAGGTTGTTATACATGAAGCTGATGGTAACCACAAATCAAAAACTTACAGTAATAGATACACCAAAATAAAGAGAAAATAATCAAAATGTAACACTAAAGAAAGCCATCAAAATACAAGGAGAAAGAGAAAAAAGAAATAGAAAACACTACAAAACAACCAGAAAACAATAAATAAAATGTCAATGCATATCTATCAATAGTTACTTTAAATGTAAATGGAGTAAATTTAACAATCAAAAGACATGGGATGGATGAAAGGATAAAAAAATAAACAAGACCCATATATATACACCTCCTACATGACTCTCTTCATAACTAAAAATACAGACTGAAACTGAAGGGATGGAAAAATGTATTTCTTGCAAATGAAAACAGGAAAGCTGATAGTAATACCTACATCAGACAAAATAGACTTCGAAACAGGGAGTGTAAGAAGAGTCAAAAAGGGCATTTCTTATCATTATAAGATCAATCCAAAAAGAGGATAAGGCACTTGTAAAAATCTATGTACCCAACATAGAAGCACCTAAATACATGAAGCAAATATTAACAGACATAACGGGAGAGAGTGATAGTAATGCAATAATTGTAGGAAACTTTAACACTGCTTACTACAATGGGTAGATTCTAGATAGAAAATCGACAGGGAAACATTGGCTTAATCACCAGGAAAATGCAAATCAAAATAAACTGTCTCTTCATAATTGTCAGAATGATTATTATCCAAAAGTGAACACATAAGTGTCAAGGAGGTGTAGAAAAGAGCAACATTGTATGTTGTTGATGGGATCCCTCAAAAAATTAAAAAATAGAACTACTCTATGGCCCAGAAATTCCATTCTGGGCATTTACCTGAAGAAAACAAAACAAAACAGTAATTCAAAAGGTACATGCACCTCTATGCTCATTGCAGAATTATTTATAATAGCTAAGCTATGGAAGCAACTTGCATGTTCATCAATAGATGACTGGACAAAGAAGATGAACTGAGAGGGTATTACACTAAGTGATAAAGACCAGACATAGAAAGACAAATACTATATGCTTTCCCTACCTTTTTTTAAAAAAGGAACTCTTTGGATACAGAAAATAGACTGGTGATTGCCAGAGTTGGGATTGGTGGTGAGTAAAATGAGTGATTTCATTTATATGAGGATATTTTTTAAAATGAGCAAACAAAACAGAAAATAGAGAATAACTGACGATAGCCAGAGAGGAGGTGATGGGGAGATGGGATAAAAAGATGAAGAGGAATGAGAGGTACAAACTTCCAGTTATAAAAAAGTCACAGACATATAACATACAGCAGACATCATTATAATATCATTGTAATACCATTGTAATATCATTGTATTGTGACAAAAATAATTTTTTCAAAATTTAATAGGTTTAATGTGCTATGTGCCAGGTTGATTATTTCCCTAAAATTTCCAAGGTATGTAGTGGATTTATTAATATACATATGCAGATATTATTTTTGGAAAATTTTGTCAGATTTTAATAATTCTAATTCATTGATTATTTTTCTCCAGGGGTTTATCATATACATATTGGATTTTATTTGCCTATTACATATACTAATCATTTTTTCTTTGATCATTTTTTAATATCTTTTTATTTTTTCATTTTCAGTATCTTCTACCTAGTGTTTTGTTTTTAGTAAATCATATTTTATTGATTACGCTATTACAAAAGCATAATCAATAAAATACAAAAGTTGTCCCAATTTTTGCCCCTTTGGTCCCCTCCACCCAGCACCCTCCACTCCCTCAGGCAATCCCCCTACCATTGTTCATGTCCATGGGTCACGTTTGTAAGTTCTTTGGTTACCCATTTCCTATACTGTACTTTACATCCCCATGGCTATTCTGTAACTACCTATTTGTACTTGTTAATCCCCTCACCTCTTCATCCATTCTCTGACACCCTCCTTCCCATCTGGCAACCATCCAAATGCTCTCCATGTCCACAATTCTGTCTTTGTTCTTATTGTTTGCTTAGTTTTGTTTTGTTTTTTTCAGGTTCAATTGTTGACAGGTATGTATTTACTGCCATTTAAGTGCTCATAGTTTTGATCTTTTTCTCAGATAAGCACCTTTAACATTTCATATAATGATGCTTTGGTGATGATGAACTCCTTTAGTTTTTTCTTGTCTGGGAAGCTCTTCATCTGCCCTTCATTCTAAATGGTATCTATGCTGGGTAGAGCAATCTTGGCTGTAGACTTTGAATATTTTCATACTTTTCATGACTTTGAATATTTCTTGCCAGTCCCTTCTAGCCTGCAAAGTCTCTTTTGAGAAATCTGCTGACAGTCTTATGGGAACTCCCCTGTAGGTAATTAACTTCTTTTCTCTTGCTGGTTTGAAGATTCTCTCTTTACATTTAAACTGTGGCATTTTAACTATGATGTGTCTTAGGTGGGCCTCTTTGTGTCCATCTTGTTTGGGACTCTGTACTTCCTGGATTGGCATGTCTACTTTTTTCACCAGATTAGGGAAGTTTTCTTTCATTATTATGTTTTTATTAAAAATTTTATTTATTCATTTTTAGAGAGACAAAGGGAGAGAGAAATAGAGGGAGAGGAATATTGATGTGCAAGAGATGCATTGATTAGGTTGCCTCTCATACACCCACTACTTTGAACCTGGCCCGAAACCCAGGCATGTGCACTGACTGAGAATCGAAACGGCAACCTTTCAGTTTGCAAGTCAGCACTCAGTCCATTGAGTCACACTAGCCAGTGCTGTTTCATTATTTTTTCAAATAGTTTTGCAATTTTTTTCTCCAATCCAATTGCTCTTTCTCTTATCCTTCTGGCATCCCTATGATATGAATGGTGGAATGCCTGAAGTTGTCCCAGAGGCTGTTTATACTTTCCATATGTCCCCCTTTTGTTCAGTTTTTTTCCTTGTGTTTTGTTCTGTTCTTTCATTTGGGTCATATTTCTTTGTTTCCTCATTTTGGCAGCCTCTGTGTGTTTTGTTTCTATGTATTAGGAAGAGCTGCTGTGACTCCCTGTCTTGGTAGTGTGGCCTAATCAGTAGGTGTTCTGGAGAGTCCAGCAGCACAGCCTCCTCTGTCACACAAGCTGGATATAGGTTTGCCCTCCATGAAAGCTGAGTATACCCTCCTCTTTGGTTACACCTTGACTGCTGTTGAGAGGTCAATGGGAAGGATTTACCCAGGCCAGACAGCTGCCATCACTGACCTCCAAACTATGACCACTGACCTCCAACCTATGCTCTCCATGGAGGATCAGGTATAGATGCTCTGACATGGTCTATAGCTGCCCACTGGGTGCACAGGCTCTGGGGTCTCCCAGATGTTGTAGGTCAAGGTCGGCCCCCATCTGTGTTCTTCCCAGGGCCACCCTGTATGAGCTATAAAGCAATCTGAGATGGTTGCTCCTCATGCTGGGCTTGGAGATTCCTAGGGGAAACTAAGCTATTGCTGCTAGTGGCTGCTAGGGCCACTTAGCATAGGTGTGGGGACCAGGGGGTTCTCTGAGGCTGGTGTGGCTTGTTTGAGATGATTTATGAGGTTGTGAAGCATGAGTCAAGACTAGCCATTCATATGGAAAAGTCACAGTTAACAGCTAGGGTGGGCCAGTAAATTAGGGGATCTTCAGGGTAGGGCAAATAGTGTTAGCCAGGTTGATGGAGTATCAGATATGGCACCCACCTGTGGCTCTGTGGCTTTGTGTGGGGAGGGTTCACAAGCAGGACAGTGGTCTCTGCCTACCTTTCTGTCTTGGAGAAAGCTGTCCCCTAGCTCTTACCTTAATGCCAGACACTTAAGTTTCTCCCTGTACACCACTGATACCTTTCAAGCTGCTACCCCAGCGCTCAGAGGGAGTGAGTCTGAGTAAATCCCTATGTAGATTCTTTAAGGAAAACTGCTTGGAATCTAACAGTTTCATTACCAACTTAATCCCTGCTAGTTCCAGAAATTATGGGCACTTATCTTCCTGGCACTACCCTGGTCTGGGGAGCCTGGTGTGGTGCTGGTACTCCTTGCTCCTAAGATATTCCTCCCAAATTTTTATCCTCCACACATGGATGCAGGACCAGGCTGTTCTGCATTTCCACCTCTCCTACCAATCTGGATGGATGTGGTTTCTTTAATTCTATAGTTAAGGTCCCTTCCTTTTGAATCCTTATAGCCTTTGCTCTTACCTATCAAATTTCAGGCTGGTTCTCAATATCTCCCTACTCTGGATGGAACTTTCTATTTCTGGGGTTGATGTTATTCATGTTCTGCTACTCTGAGGCCTTAGTTCTTCTTTTTTATTCTTCCTTTCTCTATCTTCCTCCTCCTCCTCTTCTTTCTCTTCCTCCTTCTTCTCTCTTTTTCAGTAGAGTCTCCATCTAGTGATTAGTCTGGTGCAGTCTTCAGAGTGCGTATTTGGCTATAATTTATTGCTTATCTGTAAATTAAACTTCATACTATGTATACTCTATACCTTATACTAAAGTGTGTTTCATGGATATTTTTGTTCTCTTTGTTCATTGGTCAGTTTATATATATATATGTATTTGCATATATGTGTGTGTACATATATATAGTAGCTTCTATCTTATATATCTTATATATTCTATCTTATATATCTTATATAGTACCTCTGTAGAGGTAAGTCAGATGCATTTTAAGGGTGGAAGATAGAAGCTACTATATTCTTCTCAAAGATAATATTTGGGACATTGCAAACTTCATATACCTCCATATTTTAATAAATATCCTTTATTGCAATATAAGGGCCTCCTTACATGCTTGATTATTGGAACAAAATTGTGTTTATAATTTCTTACAACTGGGTCAGCTGAGATATACTATTAGTGAAGGAGGTGTCTAGGTTATAGCATCTGAACATTTAGCCTAATTTTTATAGGACTTTTCATTATTGGAAGCTAGATTAAGAAGATATTAAAATTTGCTGCTATCTTTAGAGAATTCTATACATTTCTCAACTATATGTGACTCTATCTTTAAGTTTCACAGAAATTATACTTAGGTAGTATGTAATACCTGAGGCACTGTTAACAAAAAAACAGAGAAATAAATCAATGTGTGATCAAGCTCTTATTGGAGTGAGTAAAGGTAGATCAACCAAACCTGGTGTCAATATAATATTAAAGTTCAAGCTAAGGCCTAAAAAGTCAAACTAGATAATTTTCTCTATGACAACAAAAGTTGAATCTTTATACAATATAATACTTGGATTCTGCAGAAAGGTTCATCTATGTTATCTATATACATTCTATAATATTTACTTACACTAAACAACACATAGAGATATCCCTAGCCTGCCAGCCTGTTTATATTGGTTATCACTTGGCAACCAGAGGACTGGTCAACATAAAAGAATAAACAAGCATCCTACACAGTATAACCTGAAGAGGGCGTTAAAGTCAGGGAAGACAGATAAAACATTTGAAAGTTTGCAAAGTAAATACTTCCTTAGGACAAATTATTATGGATTTCATAGTTACCTTAGTTACCATAGTTACCATAGTTTAGTGGTCAATAGTGTATGCATTTTTATTTATATCAATAAATTTTTCAAGCATTGAAGATTATAAATTATCATGTACCCAATAAAGGGAATCAAAGTAAACTAGAAAAACATTTTGAAAGATAAAAACCTGTCTCCTAGTTTGGTGAGCTATAAAACTGGATTTTAAAGCATATTTTTAAATGGCTCAGAAATGTTGGAGCAAGCCTGTTGGGATAGTTAGCTGCTGATGAAGAAGAAGCCTTGTTAGGTCAATAACCAGGTGGGTAATTGAGTGAGAAGAGACTGTCCCAGGAAAAAGTGACTTGGTCCTAGATTTACGGAGATGTTGGCATAGGGGTGCTCTTTTTGCAATCTCAATTAATGCAGGACTGTTAGAGACCGAGGATGAAGCCAACTACGATGACTGAAATACAGATCGTGTTCAAGCCCTGTTATACCAGCCTGAGAGTGATCATCTTTGCTCTTATGGGGAAAAAATTAACAAGGTACCATGAGAATGATAGTCATTTGAGATAATGAGAAACTACCCAAGGGAAATTTGTAAAAGTTTGGTGCAGAATAGTAGATAACAGTTTCACTAAGTAACTTTCCAATTCTCATATGAGCATTATTAGTAGCTATTTCCATCAGTCCCCAAAACATCTCTAAATGAGTTCTGGGCTGATAATGAGAGACTTTAAGTCGAGATTCAAATTATATAGGGTGTTTATTAATAGAACAGTTATTAATTGCAACCCTTATTAATACTGATTTAAATCAGGTCCTTGTCAGTTGGGGATTCTCATTTATTTCTTCCTTCCTGAACTCTATCATTATCAGGATCTCTGGCTTTTTGCAATTCAACTATGGTATGAATTGAGGCAAGTAGTTGAGTAACTTCTAAAATATACTTGGGAAAGACTAGTTTTCAATCTGTACATACACATATTATTGAATTCTAGTTATTGACTTTAGAAACTTTCTCAGTCCTTTAAATCATCAGTATAACTTCCTCTAAAGTTTCAAAATAAACCTCTTCATAAGTTAACTTTGGGAAGCAAGAAAGCAAGACTATGTTTAATCAACACAACAAAAAAGCAAGCAAAATATAGCCAGAAACATTGAATTAAACAACAAACTGACAGTCACCAGAGGGGGAGGGGGAGAGGGATAATGGGGGAAAGTAGGGGAAGGTCCATCAAGAACAGGTATACAGGACACACAGACAAAGCCAAAGGGGATAGGTTTGGGGGTGGGTGGGGCAGGTGGCTGAGGTGAGGTCAAAATGGAGACAACTGTGCTTGAACAGCAATAAAAAAAAGAAAAAGAAAAAGGGTATAGCTATGATTTGGTCTGTCAGGTTCAGGGAGAAATTATTGTAATGTGTTTATCTTAATTTCTGCAACTTTCAGTGAGAACTAAGGTAATAAAACAATAATAAAATATATCACACATTCTAGACTGTTGTACATTAACAACAATCCATACAGTGTTGTTTTATTTGATCTTCTTTGCTCTCTACATATTGCTTGTTCTCTATTATTTTCAGTTCACATATCTCCCATATACACCTAAGGAAAAGGCAAAATATTTATCCCCTGAACTTCTTACCTCCTGTCTAGCTAAATAGTTATGTCATTTCCTTCATAAAGGACCTATATCCACCCTCCTGCCTCCAGAGATGTTTGTCTAATTTATTCTGCCATAAAATTCTCCTTATTATCTTTTAGTGGCTTCCTATCATTCCATATAAATATTGCTGTTTTAAACCTTTCATTTGCCAATCTATTCTTTGATTTCTATAATATTCCTTCTTTTTTGTTTTTGTAAAATTTTAGTCTTTATTCAACATTTTGCAATTTTTCCATTCAGATGAACATCATTCTATACATGTTACTTTTCTTCATACTTCACATTAATGTTAAATTTCTTTAAGTGACATATATGATGACAATGGCTTCTCGTTCCATTTACTAATCCAGAAATCCTCAGTAAATATTTTTTTAGGTTCTACTGATTCCCAGCACTTTAAGCTCTCTCTCTCCCTCAGAAATTATAAACCCCAGGGCACTAAAAAGAAGTAGATTTACCCTGACTGGTAAGGCATCATCCTGCAAACTGAAAGGTCTGCTGATTCAATTCCCAGTCAGGAGATATGCTTGGCTTGTGAGCCAGGTCCCTGGTTGGGGGTTGTGGGAGAGGCAACCAACCAGTGCTTCTCTTGCACACTGATGTTTCTTTCTCTCTCTTACTCCTTCCCTTCCCCCTTCTATATCTTAAAAAAAGAATTCAGGTTTCTTAAACTCAGAGGTTTTCTCTTATAATACAATATACTCTAGGTACAGGTGTACCTGAACCTCTTAATATCAGCTTGTGAGTATTGAGTCTGGAGGAACTCGTACAAAGACTAACAGTTTGGATACTGCTACTGATGTGAATAATAAAGCCTGTAAAATTTTTTGTATTTTCTGGCATCCCCATGAAACTGTAGCAGGCTAACCCCAGTTCTTGACAATAATTATCTTAAAGTTTAACAAACCACCTGTTGAAGATGGGGTGATTAAGTCAGAACATTTCCTGTTTGATGACCAAAGTGATGCTACCCAAAATTGAAATTTCACTTGGGGTTTATTTAAGTTCCTATATGGTATCTCTTCTCCTTATTGTTCTGCATTTGTATAACTAACAAAATCTAGAATATTCTTTTATCTGAGAAGAGGAGAAAATCTTCAAATGGTTGTTGATAAAGAAAATTTATACAAACTGGCGACACATCCATTAAAAAGGCTGAAAACTTCTGTTCAACAATCATTGATAATCACAGATTACTCATATAAAGTAAGTATAGTTCTTTCTGGAATGATTACTTGTTAGGCCTTCTCAGAGTTGATACTGTAGCAGGTGTTTTCATTTATGTTAGATAGTTGTCCATTTTTGTTTGCATTACAGTAAAATATAATTAATTCATTGAGTATCAAATGAACTCTTAAAATGCATCTAATATCTACTCTGCCTGTATATACCTATGTAACATTCTCAATTATTCTATGTAACACTAGAAACCATCCACTTGAGGGAAAATGCCAATGATAGTTTATTCACTTGCAGTTTTTGTACTCATAATTGAGTATGCACATGCTCATAATATTTGATTCATCAGATATTTGATAGGGTAAGAGGTTTATTACAATGAACATCCAAGTGATTATGACTCTCATAGGCTTTTGACTATGCTTTGAAAAATACTCTACTATAAATTATTTAAGCAATCCTGAGGATAAATTAAAACATAAATATTTATTCCTTAAATCATATTTAAATAATATTAAATGGAACTTAAATTGATCAATTAATCAGTCTTCAGAATAAGGGAAGGCATCTTATATTTATTCTACTCATAGATAAGGCAGTATGCTATAGTAGAAAGAATAACAGATTTAAATTGTAAAATCTGGTGTTTTTATTTTTTCCTGAGTCTTAGATGAGGATGTGCATTAAATTCCAGGGAATTTGTAGATTATAGTAGTTTCAGCTAAGTCTTTAGTCACATGAATATAAGGAATAAAAACATTATTTCTGAGAACCAGAGGTCTGCAACCAAGGCTACTTTACCCAGCAAGGCTCTCAACCAAGATAGAAGGCCAAATAAAAAGCTTCCCAGACAAAAGAAGTCTAAAAGAATATACCTCCACTAAACCAGCTCTGCAAGAGATGCTAAAGGGTCTGCTTTAAGGAAAGGAAGGAAAAGAGAAAGAGAGAGAGGAACACACGTACATAACTGGCAATGAATAAGCACCTATCAATAATAACCTTAAATGTAAATGGATTAAATGCTCCAATCAAAAGACATAGAATAGCTGAATGGATAAGAAAACATGACCCACACATATGCTGCTTAAAAGAGACCCACCTCAGGATAAAAGACCTGCACAGGCTGAAAGTGAAGGGCTGGAAATAAATTTTCCAAGCAAATGAACAGCAAAAAAAAGCCAGGGTAGCAATACTCATTTTAGACAAAATAGACTTCCAAAAAAGGGCCATAAAGAGAGACCCAGAAGGTCACTTCATAATGCTCAAGGGAAGAATTCACCAAGAAGACATAAATATTGTAAATATCTATGTACCCAACATAGGTGCACCCAAATACATAAAGAAAATCCTAGAAGACTTAAAGAAAGATGTTGACAGCAACACAATTATAGTGGGGGATTTTAACACCCCACTGTCAAAAATGGACAGATCTTCCAAACAAAATATCAACAAAGATATTGTGGCATTGAACAATACCCTAGATGAAATGGACTTAACTGATATTTACAGAGCCCTCCATCCCAAAAAAGCTAAATACACATTCTTTTCAAATGTACATGGAATTTTTTCAAAGATAGACCACATGATAGGACACAAAACAAGTCTCAACGATGTTAAGAAAATTGAAATCATACCAAGCATTTTCTCAGATCACAAGGGACTGAAACTAGAAATCAACCCCAAGGGAAAAAACCCAAAACACTCAAAATCATGGAGATTAAATAGCATGCTATTAAACAATGAATGGGTCAAGAATGAAATTAGGGAAGAAATCAAAAGGTTTTTGGAAACAAATGAAAATGAACTCACAACAACCCAAAACTTATGGGACACAGCGAAGGCAGTCTTGAGAGGGAAGTTCATGGCGATACAAGCATACCTAAAAAAGATAGAAATATTTCAAACAAACAACCTAACCCTACGTCTACAAGAACTAGAGGAGCAACAACAAAGACAGCCCAGAGCAAGTAGAAGGAAGGAAATAACCAAGATCAGAGCAGAATTAAATGACATAGAGACTAAAAGCACAATTCTAAGGATCAATGAATCCAGGAGCTGGTTCTTTGAAAAGATAAACAAAATTGACAAGCCTTTAAGCAGACTCATCAAGAAAAAGAGAGAGAAGACCCAAATAAACACAATCAGAAATGAAAGAGGAGAGATTACAACTGA